>LNAC01000178.1:2796230-2908514 GCA_002007465.1 Ailurus styani
GGGGTTGGGGAGGGTGGGGCTGAGCGTTTCATGGGGACGGAGTTTGTTTGGGAAGATGAAAAAGTTCTGGAAACGGATGGTGGGGATGGGCGTACGAGCCCATCAACGTCCTTAACGCCACTGAACCGTACGCTTACCAGTGGTTACATGGTCAACCTGGTTTTGTGTATTTTACTATCAAAGAAACTGTCCACCTCTAATGCTTTCTCCGATGACTGACATGGTTGGTCCCTGTGGACCAGGCCTGCTTCCTTCCCACCCCACGTGAGGAAACCTGTTCCTCACGAGCTCTGACTGCCGGGGGCTGAGGCCCTGACCAGGCAGGAAGCCCCCTGACATACAGCAGAAAGCTTGGCCACAGACCCTGAACAGAGGGCGTAGGCGGAGTCCCTGTGGGGCTGCGCGCAAGAAGGAAGCCCCCCTTAGAGCCCTCGCACCACCTACTTGTGTGATTTCCCTGCTGCCTTGTTTTCTCTTTCTTCTCCTGTTTATTAAGGACATCCTCTACTCCATTTTTTTGGTCTTTCATTCCAATGTTTTAAAAACCCACTTCTTGGAACGCCTGGGTAGCTCAGTCCATTAAGTGTCTGTCTTCGGCTCAGGTCATGATCCCAGGGTCCTGGGATCAAGTCCCCCACGGGGCTCCTTGCTCACCAGGGAGACTGCTTCTCCCTCTCCCTCTGCCTGCTGCTCCCCCTGCTTGTGTGCTCTCTCTGACCATAAATAAATAAATAAATAAAATCCTTAAAAAATTAAATGAAAAGCCACTTCTTAGTTATCATTTTTTAGACGCATTTTATTCAAATCCAATTAATTTATAATGTATTATTAGTTTCAGAGGTGGAGGTCAATGATTCATCAACCTTATATAACACTCAGTACTCATTACCATCACATGCCCTCCTCAATGTCCATTACCCAGTTACCCCATCCCCTACCCCTCTCCCCTCCAGCAACTCTCAGTTTGTTGCCTATGATTAAGAGTCTCTTATGGTCTGATTCCGATTTTGTCTTGTTTTATTTTTTCCCCTCTTCTCCTATGATCCTGCTCTGCTCTTAAAATTCCACATATCAGTGAGATCATATGCTAACTATCTCTGATTGACTTATCTTGCTTAGCGTAATACCCTCTAGCTCCATCCACGTCATTGCAAATGGCAAGATTTCATTTCTTGATGGCTGAGTAGTATTCCATTATAATTTCTTTCTATTGCTATTTTCTTAAAAGGTCTGCATCTATTTTTCTCTCTCACCTTAAAATGCCATTAAAATTTTTTGTTTTAGGGGTGCCTGGGCTGTGCCATCGGTTAAGCATCTGACTCTCGATTTTGGCTCAGGCCGTGGTCGCAGGGCTGTGAGATGGGGCCCCTCATCAGGCCCTGCACTCAGCAGGGAGTCTACTTCAAATTCTCTCTGCCCCCACCTGCTCATGCACACTCTCACTCAATAAATAATCTTTAAAAAAATCTCGTTTTACTTCTTTGAAATTGACATGATTGGATACTGAAGTCTGTAATTCTAGCAGAATTCAAAATGCTATGACTCACAATAATTTATGGTGATTCCCACTATCCTTCTCATCTATCCTTCCATTCATGCAGCTGCAATGTTTATTGTATCCTCATGGATCTTAGGAAGAAATAGGAATAGAGACAAAAGTAAGTTAAAAATCAATCTTATGTGCCTCAATTAATTCATTCTCTCAAATAATATTTATAATCTAACTAATACTTTTTTGGCAAGCTATGTGAGAAACATGTAAAATAAATTGCTTATTTTTAATTATTGAGAAAAATATAATTACCAAACTGTAAATTGCCCATTAAATTCTCATCATCCAAAAAAAAAAAAAAATCTCGTTTTAATTTTGTATATATCTTATTCTTTTTCTAATTCTTATTCCCTTCCCCTCCTCTTTGGTAATTTTTAGTGTGGACAAAATATACACGAAATGTACCCCCTTAACCATTTCTAGGTGTGCAGTTCCATGGTGTTAAGTACATTTACACTGTACCGTCCCCACAAGTAACCGTCCCCACCCACCACACACCTCCAGAACTTTTCCATCTTCCCAAACAGAAGCTCTGTCCCCATTAAAACATTCACTCCTTTTAATTTTCATGATCAAATCTTGCATTTTCTCCTTTTGTATGTTTGTAACTTACATTTTAGGGATGTATTTTCTACTGTTCCCTATAAACCTTGTCGTACTTTTTAATTTCCCCCCATGACTCTTTTGCACCTGCTGGTCTTTTAATCCTTGTTTTCATCTTCAAGCTAGAATCCCTTCTATATGTGCCCCCCACGGGACGGCGCACACAGGTACACACCATAAAGCTCATCCCGTTTGACAAAAGGGCTGACATAAGCAGCCTCCTGCCCCTCCCCGCCAAGACGGCTGCTAGTTCCAGGCCATCGGGAACCGCACAGGGCGACCGGGCTGCCTCACGCACCTGGAGTAGACAGCTTCTCCACGACAATAGCCAAGAATTGCAGCTGTCTCAGGGTAGATGGCCTCGTATTTCAGCAGATGCCTCTTCAGCGCGTACAGAGGGTGGTTCTTGTACGTGCCAATGACAGTAGGCAAAGGCTGGCCCAGGTGCTTTGCCTGGAACTGCAAAGGCCAGAGACAACGCTGAGCATGTTTGGAAGAGAAGGGGAGGTCTGAGGCAGGTGTATTCAGGAAAACAGTGGAGCAGAGGTTTCGCAAGCACCCATGACCGTAACATTCCACCTGCAGTCTCGTACTAGGCAGGTTTTAGATAAAGCATGGAATCCCAAGGTTTGTGGCAACTGTGAAAAGTCATCTAACCTATTCATTCTCACTGCTTAGACACCCTGGCCAGCCCAACCAGATCAGTGCCTGCTCTGTCCTCAGGGAAGACACGTGGTTTTCTTCAGGAAGAAGGCCTTACCTGCTCTGTGTTGGGGGTCTACTTGGGTCTATCTGACCCTGCTCTCCCAAGAAACCCCAATGGGCCATTGGCACCGTGTGACTCTCCTTACCCTCCTGTGATGAACACTCATTCTTTCAGCACTTCTTTCGGGATTCTGATTTTTCAGTGGACAATTCCACTGCAGTAATTCACAGGCTAGTGACCCAGGTCTCCTGAGCCTTCCCTGGCATCTCTTCCAATAGCCCCAGCAGGTGAGTGCAGGGGCGGGAGAAGGAGCTCGGTCAGCTTCCACCACAAATACTTTAATTAGTCAGTGGTGACACCATCTGCACAATTCCCACTCAGCCTGTCACTTCTAAGTAAAATGAACCAGAACAGCCCCTCTCCATGCAAAAGGGACTGAGAAACTGCACTGCTACGGGGGATGTTAAACAAACCCATGTTTCACTTGTCCTGACAAAGTAGGGACCATTCATGGGCAAATCTGGGCAAATGCTGAGCTCTACCCCATGCGACTGTCAGGCACAAGGAGCTCGGGTCGGCAGGTAGCCGTAGCACACACTGTACTGTTTTAGCAATCTGCCTCCCAGGGTGCCCTCCCGAGTCCCTTCCCAGGAGGCGAGTGTTCTGGGTCTAAGAAGGGATGTCTGTGTGTGTGCTTCTGTGAGTATGCACTCAGGGCACAAGTGGGGTAGGGAGACAAACGGCCATTGCATTTGTCAGTTCTGTCTTCTTTCACTCAGAGCAACTGATATGACTGCATAAATTGTTTTAAAGCTCCAAATTTACAACTAGGCAATAACTAAAAGTATGGTGCATAACGGCTTTGAAGCCAGATAGACGTGGGTTCAAATACCAAGGCAGTTAATCTCTCAGAGCCTCCATCTTTAACTGGTAAAATTAAGGCAACAGCCATCCCAGATCTATAGTACTGTGAGAATTCCAGATCACACACAGAGATAACCCCCCCACACGGGGCCAGATGTATACAAGGGGTGCCAAGATGGGCCTTCGAGCCCACAGCAGCCGAGGCCTTACCTCTGAGTCTTCCTTCTTCTCCCTCTCCACCAACGGGCTCTGGTATGGTCTCAAGGTTTCAGCCCACCACTTGGCATCAACCCGGCACTTGCGGGTCGCAGTCATCCAGTCTGGGTCGTACCTCTGGGTGACATCCCGGACCCAGCCATCACCGTCGATGCCCACCACATAGGTCATGGGCTTGGTGGCATACTTGTAACAGGCCAGAGCCTGGCCCACCACACCATGCACACAGTCCACACACACCCACTTTTCCTCTTGCTCACAGAACACCTCTAGCCACTGGTCTACACCAGCTGCTTTCCCTCTTTCTGCCCCCTCACCATCACTGGAGATTTTCTTGCTTCGTTTACTCTTACTGCTTGAAGAGCTCGTGGATGCTGCTGGAAAGCCAGAGTGCTTAGGGTGCCTTCCATGCTGGGTCCTGGAGTCACTCTTGGACCCCACCTTTGTCCTCTGCCTGGGAAGGCCAGGCTCAGAATCCTCATCAGATGAATGATGGGCTTCCCCACTGGAGAGCTCGAAGTCAGAGCTGCTACTGCCCTTGTCACTCCCACTCTCTTCTTTGTAACACACCCTGGAGGCCACCTGCCGCTCCCGGCCACGCCGACGTGTCCGGGTATCCTCCTGCTGCCCTCCCACCTTGTGCTCTTCTTCCCCGCTGGAGGAGGGCGCTCTCCGTTTCTTCTTAACCGTGGCTGCCTTGCTCCTCTTCCCTTTGGCACTTGGACCGCTAGGGCCCTTAGATGACGTGCCTTCTTGACTGGTTCCTTGGCTGGTCTGGGGTTTGGTTTGGCTTTCTGGGCCTGGGCTGCAAGTTTCCAAGGAGCCTCCAGGACCTTCCACAGATGTCTCCTTGGGAGCTTTTTTTCCCTTAAACAGAAGAGAAAGCTCGGTTTTCTCTTTTTGTGCTCACATGATAGAGATCCTATACTCTGCCAGGGCTGTCATTGGCTATGGAGCCAGCATACACAGGATGTCCCCAGCTCAGACAGTGTCTGGTTGGGCCAGCAATCCTTTAGGAATATAAGAATGTATTCACTAAAATCTGTGGCATCTTAGCTAAGCCACAATGTAACTCTTTCCACTCTAGAGCCTGGTGCAGAGGTTGGGGGGGGTGGGGGGGCACAGGAAACAAACCTGGGTTCTAACTCCAGTTCTGCTTCTCATTCTGTGGTTGCAGTCAACTATATATACACTTATTTACATTTTCTCAAATATTTATTAAATATGTGTAAACCTCTGAGTCTCAGTTTCCTTAGGAACAATACCCACCTGACACATAACCTATCTTGCAAATAAACACTGACGGACTTAATAAACTTACTCCATTCAGATGATGGAATTGAACCCACCTCTAGACCACTAAGTCTCAAACGGTGCTGGCAGAGCAGTGCTAGTGCCAAGCCTCCTCCTGAGATGACGGCAGAAGGCAGAGTCCTTCACCCCTTACCGTTCTGCACAGCTGAGGAGAAGGATGGGGCCATTCTGCTGTGTCACAAGGCAGAAACTAACCCACCAGGCAGCCAGGACCTCTCTCGGTCCCTCTATGCACACCATGCTCAGGCTTCTGGAGACCCACTGATGTCCAGTCTTCCAAACACAGGGGTGAACAAGGCAGGCTCCAAGGGGCCCACGCTCCATGAATGCCAACCCGTAAAAGTAGAAAATGACCAATTTTTTTGTTGTAAGTGTGATAATTTCTCCCTCCTCGGTAAGCCAACTGTCCTTTGGAAGAACCCCACCTTTGCTGCGGGTAACTTCAGAGGAAGCGGCTGCAGAGACAGAACCAGTCGGGTCGGGAGCTGCAGGGCCCGGAGGATCAGTAAAAATATCTGTGGGGAAAAAGAACAATGCATTAGCCTAAGAAAAGAATCAAGGATTTAACTAATTCCACAATGTTTGTTGTGGCAGGTTTTTTTATAACACGGAAAAGTTAGAAACAACCGAAAAATAGGAGCATGGAACCATGTACACTATTAAAAATGATGCCAAAGGGATTTTTCTTTGTAGAAAAATGGAACAGAGAAGAAAAGTAATTTGGTTTTTAATGTGTAATGTTAATTTTGATGAAAAAAAAATCGAAGGGAACAATAACAGCAATTTTAGGAACAGAAAAGTGAACACTTTCTGGAAGGTAGGACTTGCAGAGAAGTGTATTCGAGGCAATAAATGGGAAGATAGACTGCACGGGGAGGGGACGCCTCCTGGCAAGCCACAGAGCAGCAGAGCACAAAACTGAAACTTTTATAAGTCTGCTCCACTGATGTACATCACTCCAGAGACTAAGCAGGAGGTGGAGCCCTCGCTGGGACACTGTGGTCTCAGGACCTGCAGGGTTACAGAAAGGCCGGGGGGGCCTGGTGTGGCAGAGCTCCTGGGTATCAGAGTGGAAAACTGGCTGCAAAAACGGAGCAGAGAGTGGGCTCACAGCTCGGGGTTACCGTAAACCATGATCCAAGGCACAGTTGGGCCACTGCTCTTCAAGCAGGGACCCCACAAGTGGCAGATCTGGGGAGACCCCTCCTTCCTCCTCTGGGAGGAACTGCGGGAGCATGCTGCAGGAATCTGCTGGAATTGCAGACTCCAAACAGGGATGTGTGCCAGAGACAGAAATGCTCATTCCCAGGCTGGGTGAGCACGGAAGGGGCCAGAGACCAGGGACATGGGAGTGACTGACAGCTTTCCTCTGAGGGCGCACTGAGGAGTGGGGCCCTGAGCTCTCGGCACCTATGGGGCCAGAGACTGGGAGGTTGCCAACTACATTCTCAGCCTCCAAAGGTGCATGGAAAGCATTCAGGGAACAAAAGCTCCTGAGAATGAACCTGAGATTACTTAGTATGGATCCCTGGCAAGGGCGGTGCAATTCTGCTTCATGCAAAGACCTTGAGAATCACAGCAACAGGCCCCTCCCCCAGAAGATCAGCAAGAACATACAGCCAAGACCAAGTTTACCGATCAATGAAAAGGGCAAAACCCCAGCGCTAGGGGAACACAGCACACAGAATTCATGGCTTTTTCCCCCATGATTCTTTAGACTTTCAAAGTTAAAATTTTTTAAATTCCGTTATTTTTCCCCCCATTTTTTAATGTTTCCTCTTTTCTGTCTTAACCTATTTTAACTATTTTATCGATACCTTTTTAAAAACCTTTTTTTAGTTTTCATTTTTATACTCATATTCTATCCCTTCACCATATTTAACCTTATTTTTTGTACACACATCAGTTTTTCTTTCTTCAAAATGTTGGGATACAGTTCCTTTTAACACACCAAAATATACCCTAAATCTGGCATATGACTTTGTTCTAGTCTCCAGCCTGATCACGTTCTTTTTTGTTGTTGTTCTTTTTCCAACCAACTTATCAGTTCCTTTTCTAAAATCTTTCTTAATTTTCACCTTTACAGTCATATTCCATCCCTTCATCGTGTTTACCCTTGCTTTTATATACGTGTAAGTTTTTCTTTCCTTAAAATTTTGGGAGGCAGTTTCTTCTAACAGACCAAAATACACCCAAAATCAAGTGTGTGGCTCTGTGCTATTCACCAGCCTAATCATATTTTCTTTTTTTTCCCCTTTCTTCTCTCTCTGGTTTTCGGGTCTCTTCTGGTTTGCTTAGTGTATCTTTTTCTGGGGTCGCTGTTACCCTTTTAGCATTTTGCTCTCTCATTCATCTCTTCTTCTCTGGACAAAATGACCAGGTGGAAAAACTCACCTCAAAAAAACAGAACAAGAAGCAGTACCGACTGCGGGGGACCTAATCAATACGGACATTAGTAAGATGTCGGAACTAGCATTCAGAATGACAATTATAAAGATGCTGGTTGGGCCTGAAAAGAGCATAGGAGATACCAGAGAATCCCTTTCTGGAGAAATAAAAGAACTAAAATCTAACCAAGTTGAAATCAAATAACCTAAAGGACATAAAGAGGTGGAATCAAGAATGGAGGCTCTTACTGCTAGGATAAACGAGGCAGAAGACAGAATTAGTGATATAGAAGACCAAATGATGGAGAATAAAGAAGCTGAGAAAAAGAGAGACAAACAACTACTGGACCACGCAGGGAGAATTTGAGAGGTAAGTGATACCGTGAGATGAAACATTATAGAAGAATTGGGATCCCAGAAAAAGAAGGAAGGGGGGGGCAGAAGGTATAGTGGAGCAAATTATAGCAGAGAACTTCCCTAATCTGGGGAAGGAAACAAGCATCAAAATCCAGGAACAGATCACCCCCCTCAAAATCAATAATAGGTCAATGCCCCATCATCAAATAATAAAACTTAGAAGTCTCAGAGACAAAGAGAAAATCCTGAAAGCAGCTCAGGACAAGAGGTCTAACCTACAACGTCAGAAATAGGGAGACTGGCAGCAGACCTATCCACAGAGAGCTGGCCAGAAAGGACTAGCATGATATATTCAGAGCACTAAACGAGAAAAATATGCAGCCAAGAATACTATATCCAGCTAGGCTGTCACTGAAAATAGAAGAGATAAAAAGCTTCCAGGACGAACAAAAACTAAAAGAATTTGCAAACACCAAACCAGCCCTACAGCAAATATTGAAAGGGGTCCTCTAAGCAAACAGAGAGCCTACAAGTGACAGACTAGAAAGGAAGAGAGACAATATACAGTAACAGTCACCTTACAGGCAATGCAATGGCACTAAATTCATATCTTTCAATACTTACCCTGATTATAAATTGGCTAAATGCCCCAATCAAAAGAAACAGGGTATCAGAATGGATAAAAAGAAAAACAAAAAACAAACAAAAAAATACCCAACACCCATCAAAATGCTGCCTGCAAGAAACTCATTTTAGACCCAAAGACACCTCCAGATTTAAAGTGAGGGGTTGGAGAACAACTTACCATGCTAATGGACATCAAAAGAAAGCTGGGGTGGCAGTCCTTATATCAAATAAGTTAGATTTTAAGCCAAAGACTGTAATAAGAGATGAGGAGGGACACTGTATCATACCTAAAGGGTCTGTCCAATAAGAAAACCTAGCAATTTTAAATATCTATGCCCCTAACATGGGAGCAGCCAATTACATAAACCGATTAATAACAAAATCAAAGAAACACATTGACAAGAATACAAGAAAGTAGGGGACTTTAACACCCACCTCACTGAAATGGACAGATCACCTAAGCAAAAGATAAACAAGGAAATAAAGGCTTTAAATGACACGCTGGACCAGATGGACATCACAGATGTATTCAAAACATTCTATCCCAAAGCAACAGAATACATATTCTTCTCTAGTGCACATGGAACATTCTCCAGAATAGATCACATCCTGGGTCACAAATCAGGTCTCCACCAGTACCAAAAGATTGAGATCATTCTCTGCATATTTTCAGATCACAATGCTTTGAAACTAGAACTCAACCATAAGAGGAAAAGTTGGAAAGAACTCAAATGCATGGAGGCTAAAGAGCATCCACTCTTTAGTAGAATGAATGGGTCAACCAGGACATTAGAGAAGAATTAAGAAAAAATTCGTGGAAACAAATGATAATGAAAACACAACAGTTCAAAATCTTTGGGATGCAGCAAATGTGGTCCTGAGAGGAACATATGTACCAATACAAGCCTTTCTCAAGAAACAAGAAAGGTCTCAAGTACACAACCTAACCCTACACCTAAAGGAGCTGGAGAAAGAACAGCAAATAAAGCCTAAACCCAGCAGAAGAAGAGAAATAATAAAGACCAGAGGAGAGATCAAAGAAATAGAAACCAAAAGAACAGGAGAACAGATCAACAAAACTAGGATTGTTAAACCCCTCACCAGACTTATCCAAAAGAGAAAGGACCCAAATTAATAATATCATGAATGAAAGAAGAGAGATCACAACAAACGCCAAAGAAATACAAACAATTATAACATTAGGAGCAACTATACACCAGCAAATCTGACAATCTGGAAGAAGTGGATGCATTCCTAGAGAGGTATAAACTACCAAAACTGAACCAGGAAGAACAGAAAACCTGAACAGACCCATAACCAGTAAGGAGACTCAAGCAGTCATCAAAAATCTCCCAGCAAACAAAAGCCCTGGGCCAGACAGCTTCCCAGGGGAATTCTACCAAACACTTAAAGAAATACCTAACCTCCTGAAACTGTTCCAAAAAACAGAAATGGAAGGAAAACTTCCAAACTCAGTTTATGAGGCCAGCATTACCTTGATCCGAAAACCAGACAAAGACCCCATCAAAAAGAATTACAGACCAATATCCCTGATGAACGTCGAGGCAGAAATGCTCACCAAAATACTAGCCAATAGGATCCAACAGTACAAAGAGAAGGATTATTCGCCACGACCTAGTGGCATTTATTCCTGGGCTGCATGGGTGGCTCAACATCTGCAAATCAATCAATGTGATACACTACGTTAATAAAAGAAAGAACAAGAACCATATGATCCTCTCAACAGATACTGAAAAAGCATTTGAGAAAGTAAAGCATCCTTTCTTGATCAAAACTCTTCACAGTCTACGGACAGAGAGTACATACCTCAATATCACACAAACCACCTATGAAAAACCACAGCAAATATCATTCTCAGTGGAGAAAAACTGAGAACTTTCCCCCTAAGGTCACGAATACAGCAGGGCTGTTTACTATCACCACTGCTATCCAACACAGCACTAGAAGTCCTAGCTTCAGCAATCAGACAACAAAAAGAAAGAAAAGGCATCCAAATCAGCAAAGAAGAAGTCCAACTCTCACTCTTTGCAGATGATAGGATACTTTATGTGGAAAACCCAAAAGACTCCAACCCAAAACTGCCAGAACTCAAACAGGAATTCAGTAAAGTGTCAGGATATAAAATCAATGCACAGAAATCAGTTGCATTTCTATATACCAACAACAAGACAAAAGAAAGAGAAATTAAGGGGTCAATACCATTTACAAATGCACCCCAAACCACAACATACCTAGGAATAAATCTAATCAAAGAGGCAAGACATCTCTACTCAGAAAACTACAGAGTACTCATGAAAGAAATTGAGGAAGACACAAAGAAATGGAAAAATGTTCCATGTTCATGGATCAGAAGAACAAATATTGTCAAAATGTCTATGCTACCTAGAGCAATCTACAGAGCTAATGCAATCCCTATCAAAATACCATCAATTTTTTTCAAAGAAATGGAACAAAAAATCCTAAAATTTATACGGAACCAGAAAAGACTCTGAATAGCCAGAAGATTATTGAAAACAAAAACCAAAGTTGGTGGCATCACAAGTCCAGACTTAAAGCTCTATTACGAAGCTGTAATCATCACGACAGTATGGTACTGGCACCAAAACACACACATAGATCAATGGAACAGAACAGGAAGCCCAGAAATGGACCCTCAACTCCATGGTTAACTAATCTTCGACAAAGTAGGAAAGAATGTCCAATAGAAAAAAAAAAAGCGTCTTTTCAACAAATGGTGTTGGGAAAATTGGACAGCCAGATGCAGAAGAATGAAAGCGGACCATTTCCTTACACCACACACAAAAACAGACTCAAAATGGATGAAAGACCTCAATGTGAGATAGGCATCCATCAAAATCCTTGAGAGGAACACAGGCAGCAACCTCTTCCACCTCAACCGCAGCAACTTCTCCTAGAAACATCGCCAAAGGCAAGGGAAGCAAGGGCAAAAATGAACTACTGGGATTTCACCAAGATCAAAAGCAACAGAAACAGTCAACAAAACCAAAAGACAACCGACAAAATGGGAGAAGATATTTGCAAATGATATATCAGATAGAGGGTTAGTACCTGAAATCTATAAAGAACTTACCAAACTCAACACCCAAAGAACAAAAATTCCAATCAAGAAATTTCTTGGGCAGGAGACATGAACAGACATTCTGCAAAGAAGACCTACAAATGGCCAACAGACACATGAACAAGTGCTCAGCACCACTCGACATCAGGGAAATACAAATCAAAACCCAGTGAGATACCACCTCATGCCACGCAGAACAGCTAAAATTAACCAGTCACGAAATGACAGGTGTTGGTGAGGATGTGGATAAAGGGGAACCGTCCTACCCTGTTGGTGGGAATACAAGCTGGTGCAGCCACTCTGGAAAACACTATGGAGGTTCCTCAAAAAGTTGAAAATAGAGCTACCCTATGACCCAGCAATTGCACTACTGGGTGTTTACCCTAAAGATACAAATGTAGTGATCCGAAGGGGCATGTGTACCCGAGTGTTTATAGCAGCAATGTCCACAACAGCCAAACTATGGAAAGAGCCTAGATGTCCATCAAAAGATGAATGGATAAAGAAAATGTGGTATATATATATATATATATATATATATATATATATACACATACATACAATGGAACACTATGCAGCCATCAAAAAAAACGAAATCTTGCCATTTGCAACTAGGTGGATGGAACTAGAGGGTACTATGCTAAGAAAATAAGTCAATCAGAGAAAGACAATTATCATATGATCTCACTGATATGAGGAACCTGAGAAACAAGACAGAGGGGAACAGAGGGAAAAATGAAACGAGATGAATCCAGAGAGGGAGACAAACTGTAAGAGACTCTTAATCTCAGGAAACAAACTGAGGGTTGCTGGAGGGGAGGGGGATGGGGAGGGATGGGGTGGCTGGGTGATAGACATTAGGGACGGTATGTGCTATGGTGAGAAAAAATAATTTAAAAAAATTTTAAAAATAAAAATAAAAGAATTAAACGAAGTATCACTTTGAGAAGAAAAAGTAAAAAACATTATCTCCAGATCTCCAAAGTCTATTCCGTTTACAACTTTTTCCCATGAGTCTTTCCACCAGAGGCTGCAGTTCTAAAAATTCTGTTAACCTGTAAGGAAGGGAGCCTCCTCAGGGGAATGAACCTCCAAAATGGCAAGCAATAAAGCATCTGAGCAAGATCTTCCCAGGCAGACGTCAGCGTCTCCTGAGTCACTCTAACTCCTGACTGAGAAGGCCAGAAACAGAAGGGCGTGTTTTCTGTGAGACACTGTGTCATAGCAAAAAAAATAATGATTTTTGCCTATTTCTTCTGGAGTTCAAAGTGGGGGGGAGGATGAGAAAACATCAAAGAAGCCCAAATTGAGGGACACTCTACAAAATTCCTGAGCAGTACTCTGAAAAGTGTCAAGACAGGAAGGATGAGGGAAGACCCAGAAACTGTCAGACTAGAGGAGACGAAGGAGTCACGATGGCTAAAGGCAACGAGAAGTAACACAGACGCCAACAGCCAACTGCTTTCTGAAAAGGGTGCCACGGCCGTGCAATCCTTGTTGAAAGACTCGTCTCTTCAACCACTAGTAAAGATAACACAACAGACAGTTGGAAGAATAGTCTCTTCAACCAAGGGGGCTGGGACAACTGGATATTCACGTGCAAGAAGGAGGGAGTCAAACACCAGCTTCACATCAGATATAAACATTAACTCAAAATGGATGTAAGAGCTGAAACTATAAAACTCTTAGAAGAAAACATAAGGGGGGAAAATTTCATGACCTTAGATTTGACACTGGATTCTTAGATATGACACCAAAAGTATTAAGGAATAAAAAGAAAATAGAAAAAGCAGACTCTATCAAAATTAAAACTTCTGTGCCTCAACAGACTTTCTCCAGAAAGGGAAAAGACAACCTATGGAATAGGAGAAGATATTTGCATGTATCTGAGAGGGGATTAGTATCTAGAATATAGAAAAAACTTGGGCGCCTGGGTGGCTCAGTGGGTTAAAGCCTCTGCTTTTGGCTCAGGTCATGATCTCAGGGTCCTGGGATCAAGGCCCATATCGGGCTCTCTGCTCGGCGGGGAGCCTGCTTCCTCCTCTCTCTCTGCCTACTTGTGATCTCTCTATCTCTGTGTCAAATAAAGAAATAAAATCTTAAAAAAAAAAAAAAAAAGAAAAAACCCTCACAACTAAACAACAAAAAGATGAAGACCCCAACTAAAAAATGGGCACAGGATTTGAACAGGCATTTCTCTGGAGAAGATATACGAATGGCCGACATGCACATGAAGACCATAACCGTCAGGAGTCACCAGGGAAATGTAAATCCAATCCACAATGAGCCAGCACTTCCCACCTATTACAATAGCTAGAATAAAAAACAAAAACAGAAAATACAAGTGTTGGAGAAGATCTGGAGACACTGGAGCCCTTGTATGTTGCTGGTAAAATGTAAAATTACATGGGAATGTAAAATGATGGAGCCGCCATGGAAAAGTTTAACAATTGTCCAAAAAGCTAAGCATAAAATGACCCAGTAGCTCTACTCTTGCGTACATACCCAAAAGAATTGAAAACGAGTACTCAAGTATGTACACCTTTATGGTAGTACTCTTTACAGCAGCCAAGAGGTGAAAACAACCTAAATGTCCATCAACTAACGAATACACAAAATGTGGTCTATCCATACAACAGAATATTCAGCCATAAAAAGGAACAAACGGCTGACGCAAGATACAACACTGATAAATCTTGAAAACATTATGCTACGTTAAAGAAGCCAGACACAAAAGGTCGCACACAATACTTCTTCCACGTAAAACATCCAGAATACATAAATCTATAGGGAGAGAACACAGATTGTGGCTGCCAGGTGCTTGAGGGAGAGAAAGGAGAGAGCAGAATGGGGAATAACTATTTAATGGGCACACAGTAGCCTTTTAGGGGGGGTAAAACATTTTGGAAATACACACAGGAACCGAGTTTGGGAGAATAATACTCAAATATTAATGCTTTTCCCTGGATGGTGGTGTTAAGGCATCATGACTGGCCATGTCAGATATCGTAAGACTTTTTCAAGCCAAATCAGAAGAGAGGTAAAGATGCCAGTCATTTGGGCTTTTAAGATCCAAGAAGCCTGGTCTCTTTCCCTAAACAAACAGAGAATTATATGTAATGAAAGGGAACCTTTCGGGAATAAAGCCGTATTTCTACCTCTATTTTCAGTAGACAGAACTCTCCTGACTGCACTGCTGCCAGCCAATGTCACTCCTCAAATCGGAAGGTAGGGAAAAGCTTCCTGATGGATTTCAGCATATAAGGTTTGAAAAACATTTCCTGGGGACTTCTGAACATAATTTTTGAGTAGTTAAGGGAAACGAGTCTAGGGCACCTGACCAAAAAGTAAGTGCTTACAACCCCAGGACACTCAGAACAGAAAGAGTGCGGGTTTTCCACCCACACACTGGTCCCGAACCTGACTCTAGTGCTTACCAGCGGAATGACCCTGAGAACGTTCTTTGGCCTCTCTGAGCTTCTGAACCTATTTTTTTATTTCACAAGACCTGAATAAAGAAGAACATGGAAAACACTGGAATGGTATCTGGCACCCATCTGACTGCCATGGCCATTAGCTCCCGTGCCAGGTGGAATCACTTACGTGGACCAACTCTTCATCATGCCGTGCAGAGTAAATAGCAAACCTCCTTTCCAATGTTGTCTGCAGACCATCTTGCTCGTTGGTTGAAAGGTCTGCATTAACCGTAAATGTACCAACGAACCTGGAGAAAAAACAGACATTCCCTGTGTCACAGGTCAGGGCCAAGAGGGACTCTCGCTACGCTTTTATAGCCAAGAAAATCAGACAGCGTCTTGGAAGGGAATCGGGAGCTTCGCCTGCCTCACCACTGAAGACTCCAGCAGACTTCACACATCCCTGGAAGGTTCTCAGACCCCCAGCTGCTCTGTGCACCTGGAGGCCCCCGCAGATCTCTTCCTGAGCATTCCTCATGCTACCCTGATTACTTGGGGTTATCTGTCTCCCCAGCCAGCCTGTGAGCTCTTCCAGGGCAGAGAGCATGCCTGACGTGTCTCTGTCTTCTAGGCTGTGCGCCCAAGGCCCGGGATACGGGATCCCTTCAGGGGAGGTCTGTGGAACTGCCCTGCCCACAGCCTCCGATAGACAAGTTCTACACTAGGGCTCTGCAGGACGGGCCGGAGGGCCATACCATTTCACCAGGTTTGACAGGTAGCCGGCATCCACGTCCCGAGGCGGCACTCTGGTAAAGTGAGCTGGGACGATGGACAGGCCGATCGCAAGCAGATCCGGCTGGCTGCAGATGTTACTTCGATAGAAACCATTTGCCAGCAGGCACAGCAGGTGAACCTGGGAAGAAGGGGAAGATGGCAGGCTGAGAACTAGAGGGCCTTCTGCTGCCAAACTGAGAGACATTCTGTGGGTGGGAATTGTCATTTCTAGACAAGGAGGTAAAAATCTCCATGTTAGCCGTTTCCCAAGACCACAGTCTTTCACTGTCTTCTCCCTACTTATTCCCTCAAAGAAATAACCAAATCTCAAAACTGCAGCATGCAAACTTTTTTTTTTTAAGAGGCCTTGTCTTTTAGACCTATGCTGCAGGATTTGCTCAAAAAAGATCGGGAGGAAAAGTGAGTGGGGGAAGAGAAGGGAGAGACTGCGCCAGTGCCAGCAGCTGTCCATGCTGTGGGATGGCGCGTGGGTTTGTCACAGGGCTCGCCTCCCTTCCCTGGGTGCCAGGACCCAGCCGCTTCTGCTGCAGACCCCAAGGCCGGCTGGGCCCCCACCCGAGCACCAACTGCTCCCCAGCCTGCGGAGATGATCATGTGACTCCTCACCACCTCCTCCATAACATTACAGCCTTTTCCCTTCAGACCCATCTGCCTCCTTCCCCACCTCCAACCTCCCCACCTCAGTCAACGGCTCTGTTCTTCTCCCTTCGCTTAAGCTTCCCATCTTAGAGTCACGTGAACTCCTCCATTCCTTTCATCTCTTCTGAAAGGTACAAGCAGCACAGCTACCTCACGTGCTCCTCAAGGCCTCAGGAAGGCGGATGTCTCATCTCCTCACCGTCCTTGCTGTGCTCATCTCGCCCCCAGATCTCTGTGGCTGCTGCACACACACTGTCTCTCCCAGCCCAGTCAGCTCTACCCGCTCTGGCTGCCCATCCAGGGGAAGGCCGAATGCCCTTTCCGCACTCTCCACGGGCCACCAACGCACACACCCTCCAAGACGCAGACACACAGGCTGTCCCGCCGTGCCCTCTGAACTTGGCGCGGGCAGCCTACCCAGCCTCTGTCCTCCCACCTCTCCCTGATTTTCTCTCCTGCCTTTCCCTTAAAGAAAGACGCCTTCCTCAGCCACTCAACCCACACCAATCCCTTTCCTCATCCTGAGTCTTGAATTTCCTGTTTTGAGGTCTTGTTCTGTCTGTGAGATCAGACACTCCTTAATGGTAGGAAATAAGCTTTATACAAGTCTCTATCCCCACAACACCAAGTACCTTGCTAGGTCCATAATGTGGTTCACTAACTGCTGGCTGAAGTCAAAGACATGTCTCTTCAGCGGTGGTGGGAATGGAGGTTATGAGACAGGTGGAAGGGATGGAGGGACAGTGCCCGTGGGTCCAGCCCTGCTACGTGCCGGGTCCATGCTTTGGACTTAGCATGTCATATTTGCTCCCTCCCCACAACCCACCCAAGGCAGGCACTTATTACCCCCCACCTCAAAGATGAGGAAACCAAGGCTCAGGGAGACAAAGAATCTCGCCAAGGTCACACAGTGAGTAGAAGAGCCAAATGAAGCCAGACATGACTGAGAACCGAAGCTGGGTGCACCACACTGCCCTGCCTCGACAGAGAGGACCCTGTCCCTTCGCCCCCACCCTTCCTTACCTTGTGCGTGTCCTCACGGACTTCTTTACTGAAACGTTTCATCATCCTCCGAAGATAGGTCTCAAACTCCACTTTCATCCTTTCACTGCCATGCATATTAAAAAATCCGAGAATGAAGTGGGAGACTGACCCCTGATCCCTGACCCCAGGCCCCAGTCATACATCATGGCTCATGAATCGCTCTCCTGGTTCTCCCACACAGGGCTGTGCTACTCGGGCACACCTGCAAGCTGGCGATTTTACGCAGACTTTTCTGCTCCTTCTCACCTGCATACCTTGGCTCTGGACATTTTCCACCCGTCACGCCCCACAGACGTGCTTTGAAGTGCACATTTTCCAAGGGATCTTCCCTACCTGTCCGACCTCCCAGCTACTGACTCCCTCCTTTGCACCAGTACTTCCAGGCTAAATTGGTGCACACTCATTTTTATGGTGCTATTCTGCTGTGAAATCCTTCATACCTGTATCCGTGCATCTGCCCTCCTCCTTTGTGCCTAATAACGTGCCCATCACAGAGTGGGACTCTTTCGCCAATTAACCACTAGGTGTTGTGCTCACATTCCCAAACCATCAGCCACTGCAGCGGTCTTAGGGATCCTGGGATGGCATGGGGGCTCCCTACCACAGGGGGGCACTGCCTCAAATCGTGCAATGTGATGTGGTGTGAAAGCCTGAGTGTCAAGTTGGCCGGAGAGGGATTTGGATCTTGGCTCATCTGCTTCCTGGCTGAGTGACTCCTAAAATGTTACTTAACATCTCTGTCTTCAGGTTTAAGTAAGACAATGGACAACCTGCAGAGTCCTCGGCACATGCCAGATGTTCAAGTTTCCTCTTCCCATGTTCTGTTCCAGCCAGAGAACAAACCAGGATTCTCATTCAAGTCCTCAAGGTGAACCCAGGGTTCTCTCACCTAAGGCTCCTGACTACATTGGTACTCAGTCCCAGTCTCCTATGTGTTTCTCAAAAGCTTTTGTTAAGTGTCAGCTCTTGCTCATTATGTGTGACAGGAATGTAGAGACAAGAACCTAATCTTACCTTCTTTCCCTTGCTTTCGCCTGCTGGGGTGTTTCAATCTCTATCTCCACTGGTTCCACAGGCAGGACAGATTTAGAAAAGGCTGCATCTTCTCCCAGATCACCTGGCACAGGCTCAGCAAGTTCTATCAACAATAATTTTTTAAAACCAGTAGTAACAGGGGCACCTGGGTGGCTAAGTCGGTTAAGTGGCTGACTCTTGGTTTCAGCTAAGGTCATGATCTCAGGCTCGTGGGATCAAGTCCCACTTCGGGCTCCAGGCTCAGTATGGAATCTGCTTGAGATTCTCTCTTCCTCTCCCACTGCCCCTCCCCACTGCTCTTTCTCTCTCTCTCTCTCAAAATAAATAAAATCTTTTTTAAAAAATCAGTAATAATAATTATTATGGTAGCTATCATACTAAACAAAACGGAGGTTCTGGGGGGAGTGAAAAACAGATGCAAGGTAGGAGACGCCTACTCCTACAATGCTTTGAGTATCTCAAGAATGCCACAGACTGTGCTGTTTTACATTTATTTCTCATTTCACTTGAACTTGGACCCAGAGAAAGAGCCCTTAGAGGAGGAAATTGAGGCACAGAAATACTGAATTGAATCCAGACCTCTGGTATCATGTGTGTTTTAGTAGAAACTTAGTCTTTCTCCAAGAGAAAAAAAAGAAAACAAAGAACAATTTCCTATTCTTATTACTACAATAACGCATATCACAATTTGCTTCATATACAAGCATGATTTAGAGGTCTTCCAGCCCCAATCGCAAACTTGTAATGATAAGAATGCATCTTTTTTATCTCTTTATCATCTACATCACTTGTGAACGCTAGCTAACATAAACTGAATTCACTGAATTGGATCTAATTGTGAACCTCGTTAGCAAAGGCCCCTTTAGAGAGGCTCTGGGCCCAGAAGCAGTGACACCCCATTGGCAATGCACACACCTAATGCCAAGATCTGGTTTCTGCATACTAGTCACTAATGAAATGAGCCAGGGCTTCCTGGAGAAGCAAAAGCTGATTATAGGTCTGGAGCAAGAAGAGTACAGGATGGGCCTGGAACATCTTCTTGTGCCAGAAAACAAAAATGTTCTCAAAAACATTTTTGAGGGCCCCTGGGTGGCTCAGTGGGTTAAAGCCTCTGCCTTCAGCTCAGGTCATGATCTCAGGGTCCTGGAATCGAGGCCCACATCGGGCTCTCTGCTCAGCAGGGAGCCTGCTTCCCTCTCTCTGCCTGCCTCTTAGCCTCCTTGTGATCTCTCTCTCTGTGTCAAATAAATAAAAATCTTAAAAAAAAAAAACATTTTTGAGAATGAGGCCATGTCAAAAGGACACAGTAAGGCAGTTGGCTTAAAGGGGCTCTCACTAGCCAAATCTGGTACAATGTGAAGATCAAAAAGTGTAATGATGATAACTGGTAATAACATATCTGAGTTTTAAAAATATCTCTAAGTCCATAGTGATACTCAAAATAAACACAATTCTTAAAAGAGACCTCTTAACAGATCAAAGTCATCTGATAAATGCATATGAGATGACAGAATCAGAAAGTTCCATTTCACAATGCTCAATATAATAATCTTTGATTCAGTAAAGATCAAAGCATATGAAAAACCATTAAGTAAAATGTTAGTGGAGAATAAGATATTCACACAGAATCAGAGTACCAGCCAAGATAGTTAATTACAGAGAGAAAATGTTCCTTTATATTGTCACAATCTGGCAGAACCACCTTGTACTATCACACTTAGCATCACCAGTAGGGCAAACTGACATTAGGAGCCTCTTAATGGATGCAGCATGAAGTACAAAGCTATGAAGTATTCTTGCCCCCCCCCAAAAAAGTTTAACCTAAATTCTATCAAGCCTTAACTTAGAGTTTTTAAGAAACCAGGGACAGTGAAACACGTTCACCACCACCCTGAGATGTCTACTTATCAGACAAAACTAGAGTAAGAGACATCCCACAAAAGAGGCCAGGATTCTTCAAAACAGCAATGCTCAAAAAGGAAAAAAAAGGTGCTGGGTGGAGCACACTGTTCTAGACTCAGGGAGACTAAAGAGGTATAACTTACACACCTTGATTAGATACTGGATTAGAAACAAACAAACAACAACTATGAAGGACAACTTTGTAACAATTAGGGGGTTTTCATTTTCTTAAGTGTGAAACTATTTCATCATGCAGAAGAATGTCTTAGTCTCAGGAAACGGATGAAGTATTTACAAGTCATGTCCCAGGATGTCTGCAACTTACTTTCAGATGGTTCCACGCTGCATATTTACAGACAGAAAGATACATTCACCACAGCAAATGTTAAAGTTACTAAATCTAAGTGAAGAGGCTATGTACTACATTTTCCATTTTTTTGTGGGTTTTCAAAAATCATTTTCAAAGTCAGAAGCTGGGATAAAATTAGGGCAGACAGAAGGAATCAGGGATGATAACATTAGTTGCCATTTATTGTGAGCATATGATGCTTTAGGCCCATTGCATTTGTAAACCTTTCTTCCTCCACTACAATCCTGCAGCCTAGCCTGTGAACAGCTCACACTGAGCATTCAATGTTTACTAAATGTTATCGGTGAAAAAAGTCCACTGACAGGTGGATTTATTTGTTCATACAGATAAACAAGTGGCAAAGCTGGACTCTGAACCCAGATCTCACTACTCTCAAAGCCCATGCGCTTCCTACAAGATGATGCTGGCTCTCTGTTTCACAATCTACTCCACTGACAGCCACAAGAGGAAGAGAATATACAACCTTCTTTGGTAACCTGGTCATAAATTTGTCCTTGCATCAAAACTAAGTCCCTACCGTAACCTTATTTGGTCTTACTTAGTTTCAAAAGGAAACAATGGAATTGCAACTAAATGACATGGCTCCAAGCAGATTCAAACAGAAAAATAGGATCACACGCAATGTTTTACCTTCAACCTCCTCCCAATCATCTTCACTTTCCTCCTCATCGTCTCCTTCACAGCTGCCTTTGTCCACAGCAGCCTCTCTCCGTGGGGGCTGAGCCTTCTTTCGGGCTTTTGCCAAGTCCCTGTGTACAGATCACAGGAGGGAAGGTGAAGAAGGCTCACACATCCTAGTGCTACATTTAAGCTAAATGGAATCCTAAGGACTCCTTCTATTTACTAAGAACCTGTTGTAATTATTTAAAGACAATAGGTAAGCTCTGAGCCTCATTCCCTCCATCACTGTGGGTCTCAAGGGCTCCTCAAGATGTTGCTCTGATCATCAGTCTAACACTAGATGTACTGTCAAAAAGCAAGCATGCAATGGACCTACAGCCTAGAGCTGTGTGAGGGACAACACAGCTGTGCCTAGAAGTGGTACAGGAAAAGTTAGAAGAAACCACAATAACAGTGTGAGTTCCAGAAGTAAAAGCTGGGATATGTATTATATATGCACAGATGGACCCCACATTCAAGAAGAGGGCATTCACATTTGCCAATCACACCATAAGCCAACTCGGATGACTGTTTCTCTCCACCTCTACGACGTAAGGAGATGGAAGCTGGTAGAATTCTAACCTCAAGGTATGTGGGGATGTGTCCATACACAGGCATGTCATAAATAACAACAAAAACATGGATAACTAGCTAGTTAAGTAGGTAATGACACAGGTTAGCAGCTAGCTGAATATTGACTGAAGATGCAATGGTAGCTAATATGTAATCTATTTTTGCAATTTCATATATAAAATGTGTTTAGAGCACCGTTACTTTTCGCTCTTTTAAGGTCTGACCTGTGGTGGCAAGTGAGAACATCATCTAAGATTTGAGCTCCGCATTTAAAATAACCAATCCTCAGCTCTAAAAATACACGCATTCCCCTTACAGCTGACCACTTCCAGCACCAGAGAAACAAAAATTTCTCCTTAGAGTAAATGTAGCAGGAATGTCCAAGCACTATGGATCTGACAGCAGTCGACCATCAACGGAAAGGGAAAGGGGGGCCCAGAGCTTTTAACTGGCAGCATCCTGGTCTATGTGTACGTAGATTTCTCTGGAGAGAGAATTCAACCAGTGGGGAGAGACAACCGGGAAGAAGGAAGCTCAGGGGCGTGCACTCTCAGGAAAAGTCTAAGGTAAAAGAAGAGAAGACCTGAGTGCAAAATTCCTATGCTTCCTCGTGGCTCCCATCTCTTGCTGGCCCTCTCCTGGGCTGCCTTCCTCTGCCAGGACCACAGGCTGCTGGGAAAGCCAGCATGAAGATGGAAGACTGGGAGATACAAGGATTCTCTGTTCTGCTCTTCCTCCCCTCCCCATCACTTTCCCAGGAGGTGGACAGTCAAGTGTTCACTAGGCTTGTAGTCACTGTTCAGCACGTATTACTATGCATGTTTACTCAAATGCAAAATTCTGCCCAACAAAAGACCCTGCCCTAGATGCCACAGGGCCTACAAAAATGAACCAGGTGTGGTTGGCTCCAGCCCTGGGAGAGCTTGCAGGGCAGTAAGCCAAGGTACGTGGCCTGGGAACAAGTAAGTGCAAGAAATCAGAGCAGGAAAAGGGGAAGAATCAATGAAGACTGTCGAGCGGATGGATTCTGATCTACATCTTCCAGGTGGAAGAACACATTCCTGTAGCAGGAAGAACGAGCACGCTTCAGAGATAGAAAAGTCTGAGCATGTGGCCAGTGAGTGACAAGAAGTCCAGCTGGGCAGGCGGAGAGTGAACTTGAGGAGAGCAGTGTAAGAGAAAGTGGAAATGGCAGGCCAGTATCTTATGTATGTAGTTATCGTTGCATAGCAGAAAGAGCACTGGACCAGGAGTCAAAGGCTTAAGTCTCATCTGGTCTTTGCCACTGTCTAGCTGTGTAACCACAGATAAATCCCTTTCTGTCGGCCGTTGTTGTCAACCGAAAACTTTGGGAGGCAAACTATATACAGCTGACCCTTGAATAACGTGGTGTTGGGGCACTGACCACTAGCACAGTCAAAAATCTGCATAGAACTTTCAACTCCCCGAGACTACTACTATTAGGCTACTGTTGATGGAAGTCTTACCAATAACGTACAGTTGATTAACATATATTCTGTATGTTCTATGTTTTATATACCGTATCATCCCAGTAAAGGTAAGCTAGAGAAAAGGACAAATGTTATTTTTAAAATCACAAGAAAAACTACATTTACAATGCTTACTAAACTATTTCTCAAAAAAAAACTCCATGTAGAAGTGGACCCACAAAGTTCCAACCTGGTTGGTCAAGGGCCTACTATAATTGCTAAGAAGCCTCTTACTAGTGGTCTGAGCTCCAGCTGGAGGAGTTTAAAGATCCCATCTTGTGCACAGATCCCAGTGACAACAAAGAGACTCACACTTCTGGGAGGGCAGAATCAGGACCTGGCTGGAAGCTTTTCAGCCATCTCACCTGAACTCCTCCCCATCGCTGAGGGCTTCATCCTTCACGACCTTGGGGTTTTCAGATTTAACAGTCACCTGGGCCACTTTCTTTTTGGCTGGACCGTGGGCGGGGCCCCCAGGATCACTGCAGCCTCTCTTCCTCTTGCCTCGTGAGACTTTAGAGGGTAGGCTCGCCTTTAAGGGTTTCTCGTCTTCCAAGACATCTAGATGACCACAAAGAACACGAGGTAAGGGACATAGGAAAGGCAGAGGCAGTGTGCCTTCATGGGCAGGTGATGGAAAGCCCCCTTCTGTCACCTCCCCCCAGATCCCAGCTCCATCACCCAGACACCGTCCCCCGTTTATTCCACAACCAGCCTCTAGCCTCCTCCAGCCCAGTTTACACGCTGTGCTCCCAGTAAAAACCAGCTTCCTTTATCAGAGTTTATTCCACTCCCTCTCGGGGTTACACAGAATGCCACATGACTCCAATAAAATCTGGCTTCCAAATCTCAAATTTCAGCTAATAGCCAGGAAGGAAAAATACATCAGTCTACTCAGTAATACCTTGCTTATTTATTACCTATCAAGACTAGTTATTTTAGGCGTAACCCACTATTAAGTGAAACGTTTTGAGTTCATAAACATGTCCAAGTTTTATCACAACCTTACTATTACTAATCCATGTTTCTGCTATCTTTCAAAACCAAACCCTGATCAAAACATACTTCATGGGCGCCTGGGTGGCTCAGTGGGTTAAAGCCTCTGCTTTCGGCTCAGGTCATGATCTCAGGCTCCTGGGATCGAGGCCCGCATCGGGCTCTCTGCTCAGCAGGGAGCCTGCTTCCCCCTCTCTCTCTGCCTGCCTCTCTGCCTCCTTGTGATCTCTCTCCCTCTGTGAAATAAATAAATAAATAAATCTTTAAAAAAAAAAAAAAAACATACTTCATGAAACCTTTCTAATCTAAGCCAAAGTATACTCATATACCATCCATCTCAGCAAGCTTAGGGTTGGAGTAAGACAGTAGTAATTCAAAAATACCTTTATTTCCTTAAAATAATTATTGTTGTTTTTGTTAAAGGAAAATTTTTTAAATGCACGGGCTGCTGGCTTTAGTTAAATTAGGATATCTAAAGGTACCATCTGTTTCTCAACATATTAATAAATCAATTTTCAAAAAAGAATAAATAACACAGCAGGGGAAGAGATCTTCTATTTTGTAAATATATTTATAAAAATAACCCTGAATCTAAAATAAAGCATCTTTTTTTGCCTTTGCATGACTGCTTCAGTTAATTTTGGAAAACAAAAATGCTTTAGCCTTTTCTGAGGTTCCAAAAGGAGCAGTAATATTAACCTAATATCAGACTGATTCCTTTCATTTATGTTTTGTCCTACTGACTCTACAGATAGATACTTATAGTCCCAAGAACATATTCTTGCATGGGGGAAAAGCTCTCCCTTTTGATCTAAATAAAATCATAATTTTAATAGATTTCTTATAGTAGTAGAAGAGCATTTGTTCTAACACTAGATAAAATCACTAATTCAGTTTCTTTAGAATGCCTTATAAAAGGAATTATGCATTTTCATGTTTTAAACATTTTAACCGAAACACAAACAATTTCAGAATTCTTTCGAATCAGACGCTTGTTCCAAAGCCAGAAACTGCTTAAAGGTTTATGACTTGACAGTTTGAGTAGGATGTCCCTGACATCAGGATTTCTGGATCTTTTCACGCTTTTAGCCTTCTATGAAAACATGTGAGACAAAGATATGAAACACCTCATTTTTACTAGTCTAAAAACACAGGTAGGAGGATACCTCAAAAGCACCATTTCCTCATCACTAAACTTATTTGGTTGGTTAAAAAGGACAACTGTGTAAATTTTTGTGAAAGAGAGAGTTAGAGGAGTTAAAAGGGGGCAAGAACAAAAACAAAAAACTATGAATCAAAAAAATTTCCATAGTATTATTTTCAGTCATCCCCTCTTATCCGTGGTTTCAGTTACCGGGGACCAACCAGGGTGGAAGCAGATGATCCCCCTCCTGACACTCTGCTGAAGGTCAAGAGTAGCCTAAGGCTACATCACAATGCCTAAGTCATTCACCTCTTCACTAGACATTTTATCATCTCACATCACCGTAAGAATTAGAAGGCTGAATACAGTACAATTAATATATTTTGAGAGAAAGAGAACACATTCACATATCTTCCACTACAGTATATTGTTTTAACTGTTTTATTTTATTATTGTTAATCTCTTACTGTGCCTAATCTGTCAATTAAACTTTATCAGGTATGTACATATAGAAAAAAACACAGCATAGAGGCGCCTGGGTGGCTCAGTCATTAAGCCTCTACCTTCGGCTCAGGTCATGATCCCAGGGTCCTGGGATGGAGCCCCCCATCGGGCTCTCTGCTCTGCAGGAAGCCTGCTTCTCCCTCTCCCCCTCCACCTGCTTGTGTTCGCTCTCTCACTATGTCTCTGTCAAATAAATAAATAGACTCTTAAAAATAAATAAATAGCCTTAAAAAAAAAACACAGCATATACAAGGTTCAGTACCATCCATGTTTCAGGCATCCACTAGGGTTCTGGAACATGTATCTCTGCAAATAAGAGGGGGGACTACTGAAATACCCCCAATTTTTTAAAATCTGAACACCCAACCATGACATAATCATTATGCACATACTTTAGAATATAATTGAGTCATCTTTTAAGACATATGTCAGTGAGATCAACACTCTTGCCATGGTCCATGTCAGGTAATCAGATGGACTAGCTTCTGTCCGTTCAGCTTAGGTGTAGGCAAGGATGCACCCAAGCTTCATGGAAACTCAGCTAGAGGAGCCAACCAGTAAGTTCCCAGGGCAGCTTCCAGGAAGAGTTACAGTCTCTGCTGTGCTGTGGGGGAAAAATACGGCTGTGGTTTGGGCTACAGTTGACACTGACTCGACCTTCAGTGTGGTCATATGATAAAATGTTAAACATGCAAAATTTTTTACTGTATGGGTTTTGTATGCATGTACTGTATGTATGTACTGTTTTTACTGTACGGTTTCCACTACTTAGAAAAACAGACTAGAAGGAAATATACCATTATTTCTGAATAGCAGAAATACAGGTACTTTCTTTTTTTTTAATTTTTTACATTTTGGGGGGTCCCAGAGACTCCAGAGGCTATTTTCTAGGACTCTCCAAGATCTAGAGCTACTTAACCAGTCTCCTTGAGCTCAATGTGTTAATTTCAGAAGGGCAGGAATTATCACTTTTGTCTGCTTGACCTTCTATTGAAGTTTTTAAATACTTGCTTATAACTGCCAGTGGCATCTCACAACTTAGAATAAAATACGAACTCCTTAACTTGATCTCCAGACTAAGGGTCCTGCCTACCTTTCCCACCTCAATTCGTACTACTTGCTCCTCACTGTGTCCAGTCATGTGCTACACACATTTCATTTCCTCCCAAGTCTTTAAACTTATTGATTCCTCTGCCTGGAACTCTTCCCTGAGAACCTCCTTTGAAAAGCTTCTTCAGGACACTAATTGCTTCAAAGTAGCACCTCCTCAAAAAGGTCTCCCTTGACCACCAACTCTGACTTAGCTCCTCTCCCTGCCCCATCAGTTTTATTACCTTTTACTCTTTTTGTAACTTTCATCACCGTGTGAATTTATTTAACTTTTTATTGTCTGCCCTACCGACTGCTCCCCACTGATTCTAAGCATTGTGAGAGCAGGGACCTTGCCTGTCCCATTCACTACTAGAATTTTAGTGCCTATAACAGCCTCTGGAAATAGCAGGTGCTCAGTAAATACTTGTTGAAGGAATTAATGCTTCACATCAGTGAAAGCATTAACACTAAGTAGAAACATGAAGAAATTAGAGCTGCCCTAATAGAAACAAGGAAATAATGTGGAAGACTGTTTTCTTTGACCCTAATGTTGAATGCAGCCAAGGGTCACCTTGGCATACACTGAGGTGCTGTTGGAAACCACACTGAAGGTCGAGTCAGTGTCAACTGTAGCCCAAACCACAGCCGTATTTTTCCCCCACAGCACAGCAGAGACTGTAACTCTTCCTGGAAGCTGCCCTGGGAACTTACTGGTTGGCTCCTCTAGCTGAGTTTCCATGAAGCTTGGGTGCATCCTTGCCTACACCTAAGCTGAACGGACAGAAGCTAGTCCATCTGATTACCTGACATGGACCATGGCAAGAGTGTTGATCTCACTGAAAACTCACAACCACCCTGAAAGACAGTATTATGTTTTAGAGAGGCTAAACTATTTGTCCAAAGTAATTTACACAAGGGCATATGAACAACTACTAAGTGTTGGAGCTACACCAACCTGCCCTCCAGATAAACTGTTCGGCGGGAAGGAATGGTACCCAGGCAGGTGGAATTTCCACCAGATTACAACTTTTAATTTTTGAATTGCCATATATTCAGAATACATTCCTTCTGACTGGAAGTAAAAACCCCTTTCACAGCCATTTGCTGAAATGTTACCCATTCTCCAAGTTGCAGATCAAACATAATTCTTTCAGAGAGCATTTCCCAATCTCTCCAGTCAAACTTGATTATTCCTTCAGAAGCCACAAAGCCTCCTAACTTCTTGCAAGGTACCACACTATCTTGGGTATTTTTTGTAAACGTCAACACTACAACACTCTAAGCTCCTCCAAGTAATCTCTATCTCCCATGTCAACTAATTGGTGCACAGCACATTATCAGGTATCCCAAAAATGTTATCTGAATGAGTAAATGAATAAAATGGAACTCATAGCATTAACTGTGAGGTAAATCACCTTTTAAGTTTAGAAATAACTTCCATTTAACTATTTACTAATGGATGATGACCTTATGTAAAGAATAACAGAATTATTGAATTTAGTGTCATAGGAGCCCTTATTGGTTACCTAATCTACCCAGATTATTTTAGGAACCCTAGAAATCCCTTCTACAGCATGCATTATGCAATTATTTATTTATTGAGCACTTAATAAATGCAGGGAAGGAAAGAATATAGGACGCAGTAAAAAATAAAACACATTTTCATAAACTTAAACTGTGGGAAGATAGGCAATCGAAAAAGAAGTAAATTAACAAGATTACATTATGTGACAGAAGCTGTGAGGGCCTGTGATAAGAGGTACCTGGGGAAGATCACACTCAAAACGGTGTGATTTCTGAAGGAACAGAAGAAATCTGCCACCCTGGTGCCATGGAGGAAGGAACATCAAAGGCAAAGGCTCAAGGTGAGAAATAACATGGCATGTTTGAGGAACAGAAAGGAAGCCAGTAAGGAGGGTATCTGGCAAAGAAGAGAGTCATAGGAGACAAGAGAAGTAGCAGTAGCCAAATCATGTAAGGTCTTGCAAGCCATGGTAAGGAATTTGGATTCTATGCCAAGCGCAATGGAAAGCCACAGGTCTGATGTAGGCACATGGCATGATTTGATTTTTTTTTTTTTAATCACTTGGGCTGCTGGGTGGGAAAGGCATTGCAGGGGTATAAAGGAAAGTAGGGAGTCCAGTAAAGAGGCATCTGTAATCATTAATTGAAAAGGGATGGTGGCTTTAGGCAGGTATTGAGACCATGGAAATAGAGGTGAAGAGATTTGAGATACAGACGGATTAGATGTGTACCTGTAAGGAAAAGGAGGGCTTTGCTTTAACAAGTGGGTGAAGAGCTAATTTATTGAATGGGAAAAGGTCGGGAAAAGGATAGGTTTAAAGGGGGTAAAATCAGGAGTTTTGCTTTGCCCTTGACAAATATAAGGAAGCTATTTGATATCCAGGTGAAGTCAGGTTGGATCCGAATCTGGAACTCTGGGCTGAGGTTTAACTGAAGATAATATTCTAGGAGTCCGCAAACTACAGCACCCTGGTCCATCGTCTTCTGGGGCCACAAAATAACTGCAATGCCTTTTTCCCTATTCAACCCTTTGCATCTGCAGGAGGCTGGACCGTATCCTGGGGGCAACAGGGAGCAGGAAAGAGGCTACGTGCGAGAGCCAATGAGCAGGTAGGGCTCCAGGGAAAAAGCCTACGGCGCAACACTCCTCGCGAGGACTAAGGAGCTGCGACGTCGGTAAGAACCAGAGCAGCGACACCACCGCCTGTCTCCCCTTGCAGCGTGACGTCGTCTTCTCTGGGCAGATGGGTACCGGGCAGCCTTCGCCCCCCCCCCACCTCCAAGAGTCCGGCCTCCCCGCTCCCCGCACCTTGCCTCCTGCCCTCCTCCAGCAACTGCCCCTAAGCCCAGCTAGGTCTCGCTCTCACCCGCCTCCTTCTCCTCACGCCCGGCCACGTTCTCGCCCTTGGCCTTCCGGCCGCACGGTTCGCGTCCCTGCGGCTCCCTACCGCCCGCGCGCTTCCGAACCATGTTGCCCAGGCAAGACTCCCCTCGAGAGTGACGCACCACACCTCAGAGAGCTGAGCGCGGACTCCGCCCCAAGCGGGAAGAGGCACGGCAACGCCCCTCCCTTACAGACCTAATTAAACCCATGAAGCTCCGCCCCAGCCTCAAATGACCAATACAAACCGGACGAAGCAAGACGGCGCGTCGCAGAACGTTCTCCTTCCGGCGCATTGCATTTTCGCATTTCCGGAGACAATAGCGAGGGGCTCGCGTACTCCCGCGAGAAGCGGGAAAGGGCGCAGGGTTTGAAACATGGCGGACGACGTGGACCAGGTAAGTGAGTTCTGTGGGGCTCGCTCCAGAGCGGCTTCTCCACTACGGCTCCTGGCCCCGTTCGGCTTTGCGTACCAGAGCTGCTTTCTCCAAGCTCACCCTAAGGTGGCCTGTCATGCCGCCTGTTTCTGGGTTATTACGGCTTTCAACTGCCTCTTGGTAACCGCGCCCCCTCCGAATTTTGTCTCAGGTCCCGGGATGTTTTAGTCTTCGAAGCCCGCCTGAAAACTAGTTATTCTTCATGCCGTTTACTTCCTTTCTCTTGAATCTCATCTTCGTCCGCAGGATGGGAATTATTATCTTTGCCTGCCTTAAGAATTCTGAGAGAAAGCGTGATAATAAAGCTTACTACTTATTATTGAGCTCAGCAGTTTTATTTATTCAGCAGATACGTAGTAAACATCAGCTTCGTATGGTTAGATACCGTTCTAAGCACCAGGGACACCGGCATTGACGAACATCCCTGTCCCCACTTGGAGCTTATGTACTGGGGAAGGGCAGGTAAGTAAATATAAACATGTGCAATAGATAGGAACTGTGATGTGGTATGAGGAAAACAAACAAGGAACCGGTGTGTAAAATAATTTGATGGTCCTACGGACTTTCTCATCTGCTCTTTTCCCCAAAATGCTCTTCCTCAGATATATCTGTGGATCAGGCCACAACTTCAGCTTTCTCCTGAAATCTCACCTCATCCAGGAGGACTCATCTGGACGCCTACATAAAATAGCACTCTTTCTTAGTCGCCTTGATTTTTCTTCATTACATGTTATTAATATTAAATATACTCTTCGTTATTCGGCGCCTTATCTTACCCCCCAGAATATGAGTTCCTTTTTTTTATTTTTAAAGATTTTATTTGTTAGAGCACAGGAGCGGTAGGGGCAGAGGGAGAGGGAGAAGCTGACTCCCTGCTGAGGAGGGTGGTGGGGCAGGATCCCAGGACCTGCAATCATGACCTGAGCTGAAGGCGGGTGGATGCTTAACCTACTGAGTCACCCAGACGCCCAGAATATGAGTTTTTAAGAACAGGAGTTTTGGGCACTGTCCTGACCATCCTGTTTAGAACAGTGCTGGAAACACTGAACAAGTAACTTATTGAACAGATGAATTGGTTAATCAGGAAGCTTCTTTGAAATGACAGTATTTAAAGCTTACAAAAGGAAGAGTATGGCTAGTTGGGCGTTCTAGACTGAGGCTAAAGGAGCACTAGAGCTCTGTGGTGGGTATCTTGTAGTATTACTGTATATTTGTTAATATGCCTCTCCCCACTAGAATGAACTTGAGGGCAGAGACTGACCTCTCTGTCGTCTAGTAGTTGGTTAGCTTGTCCTTAACAAATACCTGTTTAACGGGGGGGGGGGGGAATCAGTTCAAGTCAGGTTCCCCCCCACCACCTCCCTCCAACCTAGCTTTTTAAAGCTGTAGAGCTGGTAGCATTCAGTCACATAGCCTAATGTACTCACTGAAAAGGTCTCCTTGAATAATTGTATTGACTCCTGGCTGCACCCATCCCTTGCATTTGGATGACTCAAAGTCATCTTAGCCCTGATCTGTCACAGATCTTTAACTGGTAATAACAAGAACCATTTCTAAGTACTCAGATTGCCAGGTACTATTTTAAATACATTAAATGTGTTGATTTAATATATTAGCTCATCCTACACTCACGGGATAGGAAGGGAATACATGGCTTCCTCATTTTACAAACGAAAGCTGATAGAGATGGCATGATTTTTAATCTGAATTCATAAGTATGACAGGGCGCTTGGGTGGCTCAGTTGGTTAAGCATCTGACTCTTGATTTTGGCTCAGGGTGGTGAGATCAAGCCTCATATGCGGCTGTGCACTGGGCATGGAGCCTGCTTGAGATTCTTTCTCTCTGCTCCTCTGTATGTGACAGCACGCACTATCTCATAAATTAATTAATAATACAGTTTTGAATTCATATAAGTATCAGATTCAGGAGTTGAACCCATACTGCCTGACTTCAAAGCTAGTGCCTTCAACCAGTATTCTATATATTCATCTTGGGGCCAGTTGGTTCCCTAAGCTTTACCTGACCCAAACTGAACGCATAATCTTCCTTCAAACTTGCATCTTTCCTTAGCATTCTGATTAGTGTGTGGTAATCATTAAGTGAATGTTTTTCAGATCACTAAATTATATTTGAGATAAGGTTAAAGTCCCTTCTTAGAACTGAAATTGGGTCAGGTAGTTTGGATTTTGAGGGAACAAAGTACAGTCATTATTATTGTATAACTCTATCCCGTGTATGTGTGTTTCAGCTTTCATTTATTTAGCACTTACTATGATCCAGGCTCTATTCTAAGCCTTCATATATGTCCTTTAAGCCTCACAACAACAGTATTAGGTAGGCACTATTATTACTTACATTTTACAGATTCGGAGACTGAGGCATAGAGGGGTTAAGTAACTTGCCCATAGTCACACAGTATAGCAATGATTTGAACACTGCACACTCTAGTACTATATTACTAAGCCTGTTTCTTTTATCAGCAACAAACTACCAATACCGTAGAAGAGCCCCTGGATCTCATCAGGCTCAGCCTGGATGAGCGAATTTATGTGAAAATGAGAAATGACAGAGAGCTTCGTGGCAGATTACATGTAAGTAAATTTATTAAATTATCTTGAAATCAGATAATTTCCTTGTCATCCCTTACTAACTCTACCCCTTTGAAATATGTAAAGACTGTCCACTGTAGAAGAGTATTTTGAATGTAGATTACGAGAAAGGTAGGTCACCCATATTTGTATAAGCCAAATACAACTGCATTTTATTCATGTTTTTAATATGTTTTCTCCTAACAGAATTGATGTGTTTATTAAAGAACATTTTCATTCTTTCATATTTTTCTTCTGTTTATTTGTAAATAGAATTTATTCTCCATTCTCACTTCATTGTTCTTTCACTTACTGATATGTACATAAATCTTTGTTTTCTTGTGACAAAAATTAAAATAGCACAGAAATACATAGAGTAAAAGATATAATCCCGTTTTTTCTTTTGCTAACCTCTTAAAAATTGGGTCTCCAGTCTTTCAGATCTTTTCTATGTATTTACACATATATACATGTATGTGTAATCACATGCATATATTTGCACTGTATCCACCACCTCTAAATAAAAATGGGTCTTACTACACATATTTTTGAGAACCTTTCTTTTCCACTTAATTTTTCTTGGAAATTACTGATCGTGAGTGTGTATAAATCTCCTTTATTCTTTTAATGACTGCATGGAAGTCTGTATATGGTTAATAGTGGTTTTTAAGACTGTTTTCTATTTCTTGCTCCTATAATGCGGCAGTATGTATCTTTATACATATTTCTTGGTGTATATCCACAAATATTTCTATAGGGTTTGTCCTTTGAAATGGTCCTATTTATTCATAAAGAGAGTATACTGAACATTTTGCCCTTTCTCAACAACTTGTTCCTTTCCTGAGGATATTGTTTTTATTACTGCCATCCTACCTTAAAGTGATTTAAATAGATAGTATTTATTGAGCATTAATTACATGCCAAGTGCATTTGTTATAAATGTTTTGTATGGGGGCACCTCAGTAGCTCAATCAGTTAAGCATCTGACTCTTGATTTCATCTCAGGTCATGATCTCAGGGTCATGGGATTGAGCCCCACCTCTGGGTCCACACTCAGCACAGAGTCTGCTTGTCCCTCTCCTTCTGCTCTTCCTGCTCTCTCTCTCTCTCTCAAATAAATAAAATATTTTTAAAAAAATAAGTAAGTGTTTTGTATGTAATACTTCATTTAACCTTTAGAACAATCCTATGAGGGTAGATATATATTAGTCCTGTTTTGCATTTGAAGCAGCTTAGGCTCAAAAAGGTGAAGTTACCTGCTTAAGGTATAACGGCCAGTAAAGGGAGGGCCAGAATATGAACTAGGCAGTCCGAATGCAGCCCTACTCTTATGGACTCTGATTCTACCTTCCATAAAACCTAAAGTAAAGAAGCTCCTGTACTTGGAAAGGAAGTAGGGACCTAGGGAGACAGTGGCCTTAATACACAGCTAGCTTTACGAGAAGAGGAACCCCTGGAAATGGAATTTCAACTTTGCCAAGAAAAATAGAACTGCCCTTAATCACGTGGGCCAGTGGCATGTGGACAGACACCCCAGGTCAGATATGTTGGCTAAGCTCTCAGAGGCTTCTTCAGTTCTCTACTAGACTTGATTGCCTCTATACTGAATGGCCCCCAACTTTTTGTGTGTGTGTTTTCTGGCCTTCATATAGATTTTTGCGCTTGTTCATGTGCTTTGCTACCAGTTCCCCACGTGGCTGATTGGCTACTTTTATTTTGATGTGATCTGGTAAACCATTTAACACTGTTACAGGTAAACCTCAGTGGGTTCTGAATAAGGCCCCTGAAGTTTAACCTTTTAGTAAACTACATGAGCTTTGGGGTTTGCGTTGAGGACATCCCTGAATATCAGAATTGCAACATTTATTGATTGAGCCCACAAGTGCCAAACATGGTTTATTTTGGCTAGGTTTTAAGTGGGCAGGGTGTTGCTCTACTTACTTTACATGGTGGTGTTTAGTGTAGGACAGGGAGGGTTGAAGAGCAGTGTCCTGTGCCTTTGGGAGACTGCAGTGCCATCATCTTAGCAGTTCAAAGAATTTTATTTCCTTTACTGCCTCTTTGTTGTCATGCTGCTACAGTGGGAATTGAAAGAAGTCTACTGAAAAGTGATGAATTTGCTTTTTTTTCATAATTGAATATTGTAAATGATGTGACTGCCTTGGATGACCAGTAGGGTGTTTTTTAAAAAAAAAAATCTTCAAGTTATTTTGAGTAAACTCATTTTGGGCCATATAAATAGCTTTGCATTTTTATCAGGTGAATTATCACTCAAAATAATTTGTGAAAAGACAGTATATTACTAGCAGAATTATTCTTTACTTGCATATAAAAGTTTGTGGTAAAAGTATTGTGCAGAAGGCCTGTTCATTGTTTCTTAATTTGATTATTAAATTTCTTGGTCCCTTACCTTTCCACTTCAGGCTTATGATCAGCATTTAAATATGATATTGGGAGATGTGGAAGAAACTGTGACTACTATAGAAATTGATGAGGAAACATACGAAGAGATATATAAAGTAAGTCATGCAGTTCTATTCCTCACTTTTAAAATGTCAGTTGTTCTTAGTATCCAACAGCTTCACACTTACTGGATGACTGTCATGATTTTATACCTAATTGGACTCAGTGAAGTATAGCAATCAAAAGCAAAAGCTTTGGGGTCAGCAGACCTGGTTTCCAGTACTGATCTGGCCATGTCCTATCTGGGATGCATTGGGCCAGGGAATTAACTTGGGAGATTTAATTTCCTCATTCTTAAGCAGAAATACTACTGCTTACCTTATAGGGTAGCCAGGATTCATGGATACATGAAAGTGTAAGATGCCTATGTATGCTAATATAATAAGAGTAATGCAGACAATATTCTTATGTTTGATATAGATCTGAGCTATCAATAATAAAAACTAAAACTGAGAAATTCTAAAAATACTCCCTAAAAGTAATAGCCTATTATACGTTAGCATAAGTAACATTCTTATTTAACAATAACTACTAAAACAAAATGGTGAGAAGCATCTTTATTTTACTTTTTTGCAAATTTCTTTAATGCCTGGCTTATTCGATGACATCTAGATTCTCACATCTTTCTCTGCTTTTAATCCGTTATGATATGTTACAGTTGAAGAAAATACAGCCTCACAGAAAGGTGGTTAGAAAAGGGAGGCGTATTTTTTGTTGATATTCGCCTTTGATGCTATGTTCAAACTCAACAAGTGGTAGTTTCTTAAAGGTTAGATGTGGGATACCTGGGTGGCTCAGTTGGTTAAGCGTCTGCCTCAGGTCATGATCCCATGGTCCTGGGATCGAGTCCTGTGTCAGGCTCTTTGCTCAGTGGAGAGCCTGCTTCTCCCTTTGCCTGCCACTCCCCCTGCTTGTGCACGCGCGTGCTCTCTCTTTCTCTCTCACACACAAATAAACAAATAAAATCTTAAAAAAAAAGTTTGTTGCATTGTGGCATCTGAGACCATTATCAGTGAACTTTTCATACTCCTATATGCAAATTCATTGGTCTACCTTTGTCCTTTCAGCGGATCTTTTATAATGTGGGATTCTGTAACATCAGGCACTGCACTGGTCATTTGGAAAGTGTTAGTTCATGGAGTTACGCAGATCTTCTGAATGTTGGGATATCCCATTGTTTAATATAAAAAAGGAAAATCACACTTAAGTCTTCTAAGTATTGGGAAGCCAGTCTCTGACGCTCCTAGAGCATAGTGATTTAAAATGTAGACTCAGATCATAGGACTGGATTTAAATCTTGACTGCCTTGCATACCAGCTATTTAATTGTATCACACTACCCAACCTGTTTGTGACAAGCGTCCTTACCTATAAATTGGAGTTGGTAATAGGACCCACTTTGTACGGCTATTCAGGGTGCATTGAGAGGTTACGTGAAAAGCCTTTAGATTAGCAACAGGCACATAGTAAGTGTTCAGTTGTTAGCATTTGTTGGTTTTTGTAATTCTGCTTTATCCTGGCTTTCCTGCTATCTTCAACCACTGCTGACTCCTTTATAAATTTTCTTCCTTCCTCCCTGTGAACATGGGCTTTTGAGCTTTGATCTACATTTTTTTTCCCCTCAGACCCATCATTTAGTCACTAGCCTATGTGATAAGCCAGCCCATACCAGTAATCAGTACAGCATCAAAGCTTGAGCTCTTCACAGATCTAGGCTCAAATTTTTGCTGCTGGTGATTAGTTTCATGACCTAGGGCAAGTTATAGAAACTTCCTAAGCCTCGGAGGCTTCTGTAAAATAACAGCTGTGCCTGCCTCCCAGGATTATAACAAAATGCACTAAATTTGGTATGTGTAAAGCTCTGGCATGTGGTGATTGGTGGCCATTATGATTGTGGATAACTCTGTCTCCAGTTTCTTTTTCTGATCTTCACTCTTTCATATCCAGTATTCTAACTGAAAATATTTGCACTTGAATGTTATCTTGAACTCAATGCATCTAAAGCTAAATTGCTGGTATTCTTCACCTTCAAAACAAGGTCATTCTCTATTCCCTATTTCTGTTCATGGTTTTCTGTTATTTAGACCATAAATTGGAGAATTTTCCTGGACTTCTCTCTTCAGTCACACTGATCAATAACTAATTCAGTTGGTTCTTCCTTCATGCTGATTTAAATGTGTCATTTTCTTTCCTATTGCCATGACTCTAGCTCGGGCACTTCCCTTTATGTCCAACTCCATTTCAGCCCATGTACAACTGACTGCCAAAGTAATTGTCTCACATAATGCTTTCATTTGTTACTCTCATGTTTAGAGACATTTAAAGCTTTCTATGGCCTGTAGAGCAAAGCATAAGTTCAGGCTAGGTTAAGACCCTCCACAGTGTGATTGAAACTTTCTAGTCTCCTCTCTGATGACTCCTCTGGCCACATTGGTCCACTCGCTGTCTTCAAAGTGTGCCCTCTGTAATCCTGCTTCTGTGTCTTTTCCCATAATGTGCCCCTAACTGGAATGTCGCCCTTATCTTTTTTCCTGCAAAGCCTGTTTCAAGAACTGCCTCAATCCTAACTCCTCAGTGACACTTTGACCATCTGGACCTTCTTTTCTTCCTTGGGTCATTTCCTCCTTTGGTTGGATCTTCTAACCTTTGGCACTCTCAGCTGAAACTGATCTTAGTGACTCTTCATTTCTATATCCCTTTTCATCTTGTGAGCTATTCGATAGCAGAGCCCAGGACATTATTCATTCTGTCCCCCATAGTGCCATGTTAGCTACAGGTGATGAGTATTGTGTGGGTTGTTAGAGGAATATGGGGGAGGGGAGGAAGTAGAGATAACAAAGTATAGATCTTCCTTAATGTACAGTAGGGTTACAGCCTGACAAACCCACTCTAAGTTGAAAATACATTTAATACACCTACCAAACATTGTAGCTTAGCCTAGCCTACCTTAAACGTCTCAGAACACTTATGTTAGCCTGTAGTTGCCCAAAATCATCTACCACGAAGCCTATTTTATAATAAAGTGTTGCATAGTTCATGTGGTTTATTGAATAAGGTACTGAAAGTGAAAAACAGAATGACTGTTAAGCGTATTGGTTGCTGACCCTCTTGATCACATGGCTGACTGGGAGCTGTGGCTGCTGCTACTGCCCAGCATCATGGGAGAGTGTTGTACTGCATATTACTAAGCCCAGGAAAAGATCAAAATTCACATTTTGAAGTATGGTTACTTGTGAATGCTTTTTGCTTTCATGCCACAGTAAAGTCAAAAAATAATCTAAGAACAAAAAAGAGATAAAAGTAGAAAATATCCAGAAGAGAACAGAGAAAAGGGGGAAAGGAAACTAATACATGTTGAGTAATTGCTGTGAGCCAAAGATTTACAGGTTTTATTACATTTAATCCAGTAATAATGAGGCCAGCAGTGTTATTTCCACTTTCTAGCCAAGGAAACCCAAGTTCAGCTAGGAAGAGATGGTAAGGTTTTCTAATGCCAGCCTAACTGTCTTCAAAGCCTGGTGGTTCATTTCTATGTATTAGGTCCTGGGGCTCAAAGTAGTTGATAATGTAATTTATGGACAATGAAATCTTGAAGTTAACAGGATAGCATTAGTTCTTTGGGAGAGCTCAGCAGTAGCTGAGCTAACATGGGTAGACTGCCTATTCTATAAATCTCTAGGATCTGGCAGACCATGCTCTGTTCCTGCTATGATGGGCTTTAAAATCTCATTTAGAGGGCGCCTGGGTGGCTCAGTGGGTTAAAGCCGCTGGCTTCGGCTCAGGTCATGATCCCAGGGTCCTGGGATGGAGGCCCACATCGGGCTCTCTGCTCAGCAGGGAGCCTGCTTCCTCCTCTCTCCTCTCTGCCTGTCTCTTTGCCTACTTGTAATCTCTCTCTCTGTATCAAATGAATAAATAAAATCTTAAAAAAAAAAATCTCATTTAGAAAGTGCCCACTATACACAAAAATTGTGGGTGCCTCGAATGTGAGCAATTAGGCAAAATAGCTTCAGAGAGATAAAACTAGATATGGACAAGTATTCTATTATAATGTAAATTTACTCTAATAGTAAACAAGTGGAAACGGGAGGGGTTGGAGAACTAACCATTGCTGAATGCCTGCTATATGTCAGTGCTATGCTATCCATTTTATATACATCGTGTATAATTCTAACAGCTCAGTAAAATAGGCCTGGGTTAAAGCTAATTGGCAGTCTTATCTCCAGAAAAGTGTGTAGTATTCAGTATTTCCTGAACTTAAACAACCATAGTACTTTTTGTCTTAAGAATGCATATTGTTTCAGTGTCCTGGGATGGAGGCCTGCATTGGGCTCTCTGCTCAGCAGGGAGCCTGCTTCCTCCTCTCCCTGTCTCTCTGCCTGCCTCTCTGCCTACTTGTAATCTCTCTCTCTGTGTCAAATAAATAAATTTTAAAAAATCTTAAAAAAAAAAAAGAATGCATATTGCTACATAACAAATTATCCCAAAACTTAAAAGCACATACATTTATTACCTCACCATTTCTATAGGTCAGGTGTCCAGACACAGCTTAGCTGGGTCTTCTGCTTCAGGGTCTTTGATGAGGCTATACAAGGGCCGGAGTCTCATCTAAAGGTTCAGCTGTGGAAGAATCTGCTTCCAATCTCACTTACATTGTTGTTGGCAGGATTGATTTCCTCGAGGGTTGTTGGACCGAAAGCCTCAGTTCTTGCCACATGGGTCTCCACCGCTTGGCAGCTTGCTTCATCAAACCTAGCAAGAGAGTTGGATAGCAAGATGAAAGTGACTTTCTTATGTAACCTAATCATGATAGTGATGACATCCCATTACCTTTGCAGTATTCTCTTGGTTAGAAGCAAGGCATAAGTTTCACCCACACTTAGAGGGAGCGGATTTCACGAGGATGTGAACACCAGGAGGCATGGGGATCATTAAGGGCAGTCGTAGAAGCTGCTTGCCTTGGAAGATGCTGCCATGTTCATTTCTGTTCACTGAATCTCCAGGAAACTGTCATTGAATTAATGGAGAATCATTACAGATGAAGTGGATTCCACAGGAAGGGAAGGAACTTTTTAGTTCAGAAATACGATCACCAAGTGAGAAATTTAAGTAAAATATATCAATTATTTTGATGAACACAGACTCTTTCACTAAACTTGCTCTCCTCGAACTAAATGTACATTTGGCAAGTCAAAGGAAACCAGAAGGAAGTACTGCTTCATAATAGACAGCAGTCATAGGACACTTGTTTCTCTGAGAATGATTCTCAGTATGCTCCTTAAAGCAGGAGTGTTGGCATCACCCTCGACTGTGTTTGAAATGCAAACTTATGGGCCACACCCTGACCTACTAAATGAGACTCTGGGCTTGGAGCCTAGGAAACTGTCTTAGGAGCTGGTAAAGAGGTGATTCTTTCTGCACGTTATCATTTGAGAGCACCGCCCTGAGAGAGTGTTACAGGGAAAAGCTAGATCACTTTTTCAGTGACAGATCAGTGTACTTGAGTTTAGTATACTAAACTTATAAGTATTACTTGAATTTGGTGTGAGGGGTTCTCCTTTTATGTTAGTTCCAGTCCCCAAGAAGCTCATAAAACGTGGTTTTTACATTTTAAAAAAAGTTATGAAAACAGCCATCACAAGCATGCTATGAAGGTGCACACTGAAGACACGAGTCGTGTCTCTCCACGATGTCAGCTTCATTCAGTCACGAAGCAAAGTTAACCTAATTATAAAGCAGGTTCAGAATTCCAAACTCGATGACATTTCCCCCGGTGATTAACTTGGCTTCTTAAACAGCACACAAAGCAGAACACAAGACAGGCCACACAACAAACAAGATAACACAGAGGGTGAGAAGTTAATGAATCCAAACACCAAGTGAGTCTGTGGAAGTGCAGTGGAGATGAGACCTCAGTCTGGTCTGGGTCACCTCTTGGCACTTGCTGCTTCTGATATTCAGGGAAGGATCTCAGTTCTATCTTGAGATCAATTGAGCAGAAAGCCTTCAGCGGCAGCTGCCCTTTTAAAGTGGTCAGACAGGGGTCCTTGTCTGAGGCGCCTGACAGTTTGCTGCAAAAATCCTCCCGTTTTGAAGGGATTTAATCGGTCTCAGGCCCCCGGAGACCTCCTCCGCTTCTGCTTGCTGTCCATTCTGGGGTGTCGTCAGCTGGTGCTGGTTTTGGAGATATCTGGTAGCTGCAGTCCACTTAGCTGCTCGTGTCATTGCTTGGCCCGGGCCGCTGCGTGACATGAATGACTCCATCTTGCTCTCTGCAACAGCTATTACTAGTATTTTCTGTCTGGCAGAGAGGAAGTTATCTACATGTGGTCACTTGTGGTATAGATTCCTAGAACCTAAAAAGGATGAATTAATTACCATTGCCCCTTCCACATCCTTTGTAGCAGAGCAGGGACAGTATAAATAGGGACAGCCAAACAAATCAAAACAAAACCTCCCTTTGGAATGGAAACAGCAGAATCCCCTGGAGAGGAGTGAAATGTTCCTGACAGGTAGTAAAAGTAATAATGTCTTTTAGGTCAAGTGTGTCCCATGTGATATTTGAGACGTATTTACACCGAGAAAATTCTATTTATCTAGAATTCAAATTTAATTGAGCAGTCTATATTTTTATTTGCTAAATCTGGCAACCCCAAATGGGGGCTGCAGAGTTTTCACAGTTAAGTTCTTGATTACAGTGGAAGACTGAAATAATCAAAGGCTTTTTTAGCCAGGTTTGGTTTCTTTGAATGCAATTTCTTTAAAGCTTAGGACTTCACCTGTGTCTGATCGTTACACTTCCAGTCAATTCTTTGGGCCAGTAACCTCAAAGTTCTTGCCTATACAGGGCCTGTTGATGACTTTATTTCTTTAGTTACTTCTCTCTGTTCCTCTCCCTCTAATTTTTGTTGACCCTTAGGCCATTTGCCTAAATTTGGGTGGGAAGGCAGCACCCTTAATCTGATCCTTGCCTCAGGGCTGAATTTGTTTAACTGAGAAGGTTTACTGGGCTTGGTCTTCAAAGCTTTTGTTCCTGTTTATTGTCTATGGTTTAGGATCTAAAAACAGTTGGCTCTTTGAACCCTGTGAATCCTATTTCTTATAATCTTTGCTTGAAAACCAGCTGGTTCTTGCCTGGGCTTATCTCTTATACTGCCTTGCAGAGTGCATCAGCAACTAACATTTGGTTCTTTCCAACCTCTTCCCCTAGAACCTATAGGTTTGGGAGGCCCTTAGGCTACTTTCCAAGTCATGGCAGGTAACAGTTGTACCTGACATTTTGCCAAGGCATAAGAGGATTTCAGATATTCTATATCTGTGTCCTTACTGCCCAGGGCTCGACCCAGGGCTAGTGCCCCAAGGTATTCATTCCACATACGTGAGTGCAGTGGCACACGGAAGCAACAGCTAAGTGGCTCAACACAGCAGAATTTTATTTCTCACCCATGTAATAGTCCTGAGTGGAGTTTGAGTTTAGCACAAGAGCTTTTTTCCAGGTACTCAGTCAAGGACCCAGGCTTCCTGTCTTATAGCCCTGGCATCTCCAGAGTTCATTATCTGAGCCCCATTTAGTCACGTGGGGAAGACCACGGAGGGTCATTCATAGAAGGTTAATGCTTCAGTCACTTGGGTTTTCTTCCCATTGGTTAAAACCCAGTCCCATGGGTGCACCTGGTTGCAGGGGAACATGAATAATGTAGTCAGTCTAGCTATGTGCCAGGAAAAAGATGAGAATGGATTTTGGTGGATAGCTCCAATCTTTGCCCCATTTGTTGACATCCAGAATAAACAAGTAAACAGTTAATATAGTGATTCTTTGTGCTGCAAAGGTAAGTAAGTGGTCAGGTTTTTAAATCAATTTGTGTTACAATGAATCTATGTTATTTTTTGTTTTGTTTTCAAATTTCTCTCTCAAATAAAAACAGTACTATAAATGTGTTATAGTTGTTATAAATGTGTTCTGTTTTTGTTTTCCTCTTCCAGTCAACAAAACGGAATATTCCAATGCTTTTTGTCCGGGGAGATGGTGTTGTACTAGTTGCCCCTCCATTAAGAGTTGGCTGAAACAAAGAATTTATCGTGTTTGGAATATAGGAGTTTTTGTATGATTGCCTCTTTAAATGTAGAAGACATTCAAAAGAGAAACCTGCGTAAATTTTGATATTAAGAAATGACCAAGGATTCTTCCACTCCTGAAATGAGTTGATTTGCATATGACTCAAAAATTCCTAAGCTAACATTTTAATTTTTTTCAACCCTTTCAATAAATGTGATCACCAAGATGCAGAACTCTTTTCAAGAATTAATTTAGTTTGTTCTGTTGTTTTCTCAGACAGTTTCTGGGTTTTTTCCTTTAAATTAAACTTGATGTTTCCTTTTTTGATATATATATGTATTTTTAATGCGGTCTCTTATCCGTGAATTCTTTAAAGTAAGCATACATCTTACATTGACTTTATTTGTGCATGTTTATCTGTGCATGTGCTGGGTTTGAGGCACCAAGTGGAGTACTGAAAACTACAGTTTTGCCAATATGTATCCTTCCTTGAGTCTTCTGTGGAGGCAGTTCTTTAAACCAACAACTGGAGAACAGGGAGATTAGTGCTGATAGACAAATGCTTATATAGGATGTCATAAGAGCACAGAGAAGAGCGCCCAAAAAACAGGTTGAGTGGGTAGGTGGGTATCGAACCATTGTAAATGTTAACATGGCCGTGAGCTGCGAAGCATGGTTTCTGTTACTTCTGCTCGGTCTGATTGATCTCTAAGGTCAGGTTCTGGTGGTTATATACTTGTATGATTCAGCTGGGTCATCTCTACCAGTGCCGCCCATATTTTATGACTCAACATTTTCCCACTCTTGGATCATAGGCCATTAATGGTGACAGGTCTACAACAACATATTTGAGTTGCACAATAAAACAAAGTGGCTAAAAAGCAAAGCCCTTTTTATTTCTAGCTTCAGTCAGTCAGCACATCATCCTTGAAAGGGAAAGAGGAAAGTGTATGTATGTGCTACAGTTTCTGAAACTTTATTTATATAGGACTTAGAACTTGACATCCTCTACTAAGTAGGTTGTACCATTTTGAACTGTAGAAAATCTGATATGTGGGTGGCTTGCCTGTAAATATGCTGAATGTGTGTTTGGTAATCCATTATCCTGCACAATATGCTAACATGCACAATATTTTAAGCCATGTGCAGGAAGGACGCTTTCGGTAAACATTGTGTAAAAAGGCTTATTTTCATTATTTATTGTACTTGTCCCTGCAAGTTAATGGAAAAGGGGAAAACAAGTGTGGGCAAGCTGACGGAGGTTTTATCTTACATGAGTAGACAAGAGAGAATCTTCCTTTGCTTCTGCTTACCCCCACAATTTGTCCTTGGGCTTCAGTAGTCCAGGAAGTAACCTGTTTACATTATCCTGTTCAGTATGGAAAAAATGGGACAGACCTGTGCTTCTGGTGGTAGCAAGTGGCCAATCTTTTGGATCACCCTTTCCTAGTAAAACTTGCCTAGATGATGATGGTGATGATCTAGGATGATTACCATAATGTATTGAACAAAGTGCACTGGGCAAAAGCAGTTTGTTTGTGTATCCCTATTTAATCTTTATGACAACTCTCCTGCAAAATGTTACAAGACACTGAAGCTTAAAGAGCTCACATTGCTTGCCTGTGGTCCCACACCTAGTGTGGGGCAGTAGGGTGCGAATCTGCTGGGCTCCTACCAGGGGGTTTGGGGGGTGGGGGTGGGCATGCTGTGGAGACCTCAGCTCTGGGTAATATACTGCTCCTAATGCCCACCACAGCCATGACATGACTGGCCATCTGGTCCTCTTGCTCTCCCACACCCTTCAGTTCATTCCAGGGTTGTGTTTATTTTTAGTGGCTTCTGATATCCATGATTAGACCCTGGATACTTCTACTCTGTTCTTGATCCTCTTTCTCCTAGAAGTGATAGATTATACTAGAACTTTTGGCAGTGAGGGGTGTTCACATACCAAGGTTTCTAGAAACCATGGGCCTTAAAATCTGACACAGCTACCATCATGTGCCAGTAAGACTCAGCTTATAAACATCCACCCACCTCCTGGCTGCTAAGATACAGGGAGAAGGACAATAAAAGATCCAACTGCAGGATAACCACTTGCATGTTACTAGACAGTGGAGAAGGAGGCAGTGTGGGTTTGGGGAGCCCTTTTGTGGTTTAGGCTACCTACCTGAAGGTTGATGCCAGGACTCATTCTGCAACAGGGACGGCTCAAGCAGCATCCTGACTCAACCCTCATCAAGGCTTCCTCTACAGGGCTGCACAACGCTGCCCTCTGAGGGCTTATGCAATATGAGGGCACCCTGGAGCCATGCCTTGGACTCCCAGGCTGCACAGCACTCTGAGCTCCAGCCAGCTGGACATCCTGTGGTCATTGGAGCTGGTGACAAGGTTTCTGCAACATGGTGTCACATAGCTCAAGAGGAGCCTTTTGACCATCTCTCCTTTGGAAGCCTCTCAAGCAGATACCATACCTAGATCCCTGTCTTGGTGGTTTCCTGAAGGAGATTGTTATGAATGGTCATTGCTTCCTGCAGAGGAGGATGGACATAGAAAATATAGGACCATGCATTTATCTTTGAGATGAAATGTGCCCAAATCGAAACCCAAGTAATTTGAGTATCTCAAGTTAGACTAAAATGATTAGCTACAAGTAGACAATTTTCACACATTTCAAATAGTGATTTTTTTTAAAGATCTGCATAAACTCTTCCTGTACACCAAGGGAGAAACTGGTTTCATGCACCCTTTTATTACAAAAATACCTATTGCCCACAATGCTTTTAGCCTATAATCAGGAGAGGAATGTTCCACTGGGAACATTTGCCAGCTGGGGAGCAATGCTTACCTGTGTTGGACCAGGAAAGGAACTGAAAATTCCGAGAGTCATTCTGGCAGAATCAAGAGGATTAGTTGGTGTTTCTGTCACTCAGTTCCAATGAACTATGTGGGCAAGCTCTACCCTGTAGCAGATGCGGCTTCAACCTACCTGCCAATAGCAGTGGTCTCACTCTCGTGTTCTGGTCCACGGCCAGGCATCATGGTCATGAAAATGTAGGGCTCTGACTGGCGAGGACTGAGCCACACGCCCATACTGGAAATAAGCAAGATTATTCCCACCTGGGCCATATGGCCTGCACGTGAAGGGAGTAGTTCTCTAAAGGGAACCGGAGGAAAGGGTGGATGGGAGCTGGAGACAAAAAATGCCTGTTGGATAGAGATGACTTGTAGCCTCCTGATTTAGAGACAAAAGATTCCTTTGATTTACTTGGTAATTGGTAAAATTTCTTGGAACGCACCCTGGAGTGGAGACCCTGATTTGAAGCCATTGCTCTGGAATCTAGTAGGAGGGCCTGGATCCTGAGGGGAAGTCAGTGTGGGTGGAGCTTAGACTTATTCCATGACTGGGCCTGGTGGTAGCTGGAGTCTCCTGGGGGAGTTAGGGGTGGGACCTGACACACAGAAGGGTATTAGGCTGAGAGAAGGTACTGGGGTCCTTGGAGCTCTGAGGCTGGTGGGTTACTTGTAGGATGTGAGTGAAGGTCATAGCCCCACCAGACATGTTGCTGCTTAAGAGGAGGGACTGTACCTACAACCCCTGGCATGGGGCCTGGCCAAGAGTTTGTCCTCAATAAATGCTAAATGAGTCATTGAGTCACATGAAAACCAGTGACCGCATTATAGGTGGAAGGGGCAAGTGGTATTTTTTTCCCTCCAGCTTTATGGAGATATTATTGAAAAAATTACAAGACTCATAAAGAGTGCATTGTGGAGATTTGATAGATATATACATTGTGAAAGGACTCTCACCATGTAGTTAAGTCACACATCCATCACCTCACAGTTTTTTTGTTTTGTTTATTTGGTTGGGGTTTTACTTTGGGGGGGTTGGGTTTTTTGGTGAGAACATTTAAGTTCTCTCTGAGTAAGTTGCAATTATACAATATGGGTTATCAACTCTAGTTACCATGTTTTACATTAGATCCTCAGAACTTACCTCATAGCTGAAAGTTTGTACACTTTACCAACTTCTCCCTATTTCCCCCATCCCCAGCCCTGACAACCCTTACTCTATTCTCTAAAGGTTTGATTTCTTTCTTTTAGGTTCCACATATAAGTGGTACCATGTAGTATTTGTCTTTGGCTTATTTCACTTAGCGTAACTCCCTCAAGGTCCACCCATGTTGCAAATGATAGGATTTCCTTCTTATAGAAGAATAATACACACACACACACACACATATATATATATCATATATATATATGTTTGTGATGTCCTCCATATAACTGGACAATGCTTTCCGCTTTTTTGCCCCAGCCATCTTGTCTCCATTACCATTTACCTGAGAATAGCAGTATGTGCCAACAGTAGATACCTAACTAGTTATCAATTTACATGGAAAACTAACACCAAGGGGCACCTGGGTGGCCCAGTTGGTTAAGCCGCTGCCTTCAGCCCAGGTCATGTTCCCAGGGTCCTGGAATCAAGCCCCTCATGGGCTTCTTGCTCAGCCAGGAGGCTGCTTTACCCTCTCCTCCCTACTTGTGCTCTCTCTTACTATCTCTGTCTTTCTCTCGCTCTCAAATAAATAAAATCTTTAAAAAACAACAACAACAAAAAACTAACACCAAGAAATGAGGAAGCCAAGGCCAAGTGTTTTAAATTCCTTTTAGATCCATTGCTCACTTTTAATACCCAGAGCATGTAGATTCTTATTTTCTTGGCTGCTTCTAGAAGCTTGCTGGATGTGGAAGCAACATGCCTCACTGCAGTTCCTGATATTGATTACTCCAGAGGAATTCTTTTCTTGGCTCCCATCCCACCCACCTACAAGGCTGTGGGGATCTGGGCTCTGGGTGTCGATGGCACCTCCATAGAGTTGCCCTTGGTGGGCTGGAAAACTGACCAGGGAGTCTGGAAGTGTGGAAGTGTGGTAGAGTCATAAATTTGGCTTTAAATCCCAGCTGTGCCATGTACCAGCTGGGCAAATTACATATGCCCGAAGGTCAGCTGTAAGAATTGGAAAGCATTTATATAAACAGCCTAGGCTAGTGCCTGGAATGTCCCTTGACACATCACAGGCACCAGTTGCAGAAACCACAGAAGTGGAGACTGTATTGGAGGCCAGTTCTGTTTTCTAAGGTCACTCATTCATCTTATTCCAACTGTCCCCACTCTTTTTTCTCCCTAGATAGTTTGCAGGAGGATCATGAATGTGAAATAATTTAATTCGATCAATGAAAAATTGTGATCAAAGTCTACAAAGTGCCGGGCTCTGTCAATAGAGGACCTAACAAAATAAAATGAATACAGAATGCTAAGCATTACAAAGGACATGGAGGGTAAGGTAAAGGAGCATGAGAGTAGCAGGAGAGAAGGCAGAACGTCGCGGGGGATGGAGGGGTGGCTCAGAGAAAAGTTGTCCAACCAGGTAACATTTGAGCAGACATCTGCAGAGCTGGAGGAAGCTGGCCCCATTGGGAATTGGCAAAACAGCATTAGTCCAGACAACTGGAACCCATGCAGAAGCTCTGAGGCAAGAATAATTTCATCTGGTCAAGGGTCAGCAAGGAGGCCAGTGGGTGGGAGGAGAGCCGAGGAGATGAGGTCAGAGACGGACCAGATCCCAGCGACCTCAATGGTCCAGGTATAATTCAGTACCTTCATTGTACACATGGGGAGGAAGAGGCCAAGACTCTGAAAGAGACCTGCCCACCACCACAAGCAAGTCCAAGCTAATCTAGTTCTAAAACCTTAACTAGGGCCACTGTGTGACTCACTCCAGCAAGCACTGCTCACACTGTAGTCCTTGGAGTTATGCAAGGTGTAATTTGTGCAGCGGTAGGGTCCCCTAACTTCTGCTCACATGCTATGTCACTTCCCTTTTTCTTTTTTTCTTACCCAAAATGTGTTTCTTGGGATGGTTTCCCACTCATTCTGGTTCAGAGGGCTGCCTGTGTCTGAAGCAGCAACCTTCTGCAAGCCTTACCTTTCCTCCTGTGGGCTGGCAGAGGAGAGTGGAGCAACTACTGTTCATGCCTGGCTACAGATGGTGGTGGCTTTATAGCATGCTGGGCTCTTCGCATCGCTGAAGTATAGGAACTGGGGCTGGCGCTTGTGTTTTTCTTCTCTTCTGGAGAAGGATGAAGGAGATCTTTGCAAGAGACATGTTCTTGTGGGAGGTCATCACTGCCAGCAAGGTCACTCTCCTTTTAAGAGGAAGGGCTCTTCCTGCTGAGAACCAGCTGCCATTTAGTCCCTGTAGGAGCTAGTAGCCCATGTTCATCAAGGGCAAAATGATGGTACCCTTCACTTGGGACCAGTGGGAAAGACAGAGTTGGAAACCAAATAGGACTCGGCTCTCTCATCTCCTGTTTGTGAATTTTGGCAGCCCTCTCAGCCTTTTGAGTCTCCATTTCTCACCCGGAGGGAAATGCAGGGGAGAGTTTTACCCCTGAGGGGCTTGTGCTAGTCGAGGTGCTTCTAGCTGAACAGGGGCACCGAAACTTACCTATCTCGATTGTCAACACCAGGTGGCACTGTGCTCTATGCTTTTCAACTGCAACTCTTCTTGGTTTTCAGCGTATATTAATATTGGCCAGCAAAGTCTGTGTCATTTATTTTCTTAAGTCTAAACAGTTTGTGGAATTCCAACCCAACAGTATCTGTTGCTGCCCGGAGCAAAAAAGGAAAGAAAACAACATGCTGTTTAGGCCCCAGGGAGCAACTTGAAAGGTGCAATGCCCTTCTGATTGTGCCCACATCCTGTCGAGCTAAAGATTGTGGACAAGGCCACATTCCAGGTGGTGGCTTTTGTCAGCACTCTGTCCTTTGCGTGTAGTTGATTGGTGGTTGGAGAGTGCTTTGGTCAGGGTTTGAAGCTGGATGCTGCCCCTCCGCAGAGCAGACTCTTTCTTACCTGTTCGAAGCCTCAGTGTCTTCATCTGCATAGGGTCCTTTCAGTTCAAATATTGTGTGATGGAGGAAAGCCTGGGATAATCCTGTGATCGATGAAAAGAGCCCAAGTGTGGCGTTCTTGATAAACTCTTGGTAGTAGTATCTGAAAGCCAACCATTGTGCGTGCTAGGTAAAGAATACACATTTGGAGTCAAGAAACTATGTGTTCGTATTCTAGCACCACTACTTACTAGTTAAATAACAGACTCAGCCTCTCTGATCTTTCCTCCTCCAAGACATGAGGATCATGGCAGTGCCCACCTCCTAAAGAGGGGCCGAGGTTTAACTCATGTCCAAGCTCAGGGCCTGGCATATAGTAGGAGTTCAGTATATCATTGTTTCCTTTCATTAAGCCAGCGGCTCCATATATTGTGCTTCCTTTCTCCTCCTGCCTTTCAGGCCTTTGTGGTTGATCCATAGTGAAAAAAGACCACTCATAAATACTTATCTGTCTTTATAACAGGGATCAAAGTCATTTTTATGAGTCCATAGTTTCTGCCTTGCCAAGTCCACTACATTTAAAAACTAATCTCATTGATCTCTTCTCACATTGTTTTTCCTTTATGGCTTTTCCAGGCTGAGGACTGCTAGAAACTGGGTCAGATAAAAGCTGATCACGATAAGTGTTTGGAAATCAGGTGAGAAGGACCAGGGGACTTTGCAGGGTCTGGACCCACCCTGTCCTTAGTTCTCAGTAGTGTTTTCCACAGTTCAACTTTAGGATATAAGAGAAATGAGTCGAACCAGCTCGGTGAGCAAGGTCACCCAACAAAATCACGAGATGATGACATCACTGTCAGCTCCTGCCCAGGAAAAACCCAGGGCTCAAATGACGGAGGGAAAGGGCAGGTCATCTTCATGGCAGGTTGACAGGGCTAGTTGCAGGCCACCATCAAATATCAGGCCTGGGAGTGTTGCTAAAAATTACCAGGGGCCACACCTGCCTCTGCTCAGTTTGCCCTGGGCAGCCTTGCTGCCCTCACATGCTCAGGACAACAGAGTATCACCAGCAGGTTTTTTTTCCATTTCCTAGAAGAAAGGTTACCAACTGCCAGAATGAAAATAGAATGTGAATCGTGTCACAAGAATCCCGTCCAATCCAAGCACACTCATATTGTGCAATGGCCTTGAGGGGATAGAGCAGATAAGCAAAATCTCAAAGTTATTATCACTTTGTTGGACTTGACATCTCAGAAGGCCCCTCGCCATCCTCTCTCTCCAGGCTAGTTATGTTTCTGCAATGCTACGTGTCAAGTGAATCATGTTTTTAGTGCCCTAGAGGGACACTAGTACTTAGGTCAACCTGATGCAAAAACCCTCACATCAAGAATCTGTATTAAAGTGAGTAGTTTTTCCCAAGTTCATGGTTTTATACATTTTCTTTTCTCTTTTTCTCATTCTTGGCTTAAATTCTTCTTTATCATTCTTACTGGTATGATACAGTTTTCCATACAGTAGTGAAATACCGATGGTAAGTTACCTGAAGAGCAAATAAAAATTCAACAAATTGAAGAATTCAGTGCTTTGTAGATGTGTCCTTTACATATATGATGAATATTATTTTTTTTAAATTGTGATAAAAAGCACATAACATAAAATTTATCATCTTAACCATTTTTAAGCAGTAGTGTTAGGTATATTCACATTGTTGTGCAGTATATGTTAGTTTTCTTGAAGCAAAGCACTCCTAGATGTCTTTATCAATAGAGATATCCCCTATCTGCCAACTCCTTCTCCAATGACATAATACTTTATTATTGTGCCTGAACTTACTTTTCAAGGATTTAAAAACCTTGGACAGTAATTCTAAACAAAATCCATGAGCAATACTTAAAATGGGGGGGGGCATTTAGAGAAGGCTGTGAAACCATTTCATACTTTATCACAATCCAAACTGATTTGGGTAGAAGGGCCTGGCAGGAGAGCTGGCCATAAGACTGTTAGATGAGTGTTATGATTAAGGCATTCAGGTCATGTCATCCTTCCTTAAAGCCTCCAGTGGCTTCCATCACACCACAGAAACCTCTGCATACCTGACCCATCTCATCCCCTCCTGAACCCATACCTGCCTACCTCTCTGACCTAACCACCTTCTGCTCAGCCACACTGGCCTCTTTGATGGCCCTTGGAAATGTCAAGCTCATTACTTCTTAAAGGCCTTTGTATTTACTCCTACCTGTTCTAGAATAATCTCAACTTTTGCTAGGCGATAGAACCACTTATGGAGGTCATAACATTCTCAACACCCGGGCCACATACTATACCAATTAAATCATAATCTCTGGGGCTTTAAGGGTCAGTATTTAAAAACAAAAGAACATAAACAAAACAACCCAGAAATTCCGATATGTAGCCACATTTGAGAACCAGTATCTAGATTAATGTTTCTGAAAGTGTCCCAGATCGGCAATAGCAGCATCACCTGGGAACTTGTAAGAAGTGCCAATTCTCAGTCTCCACATAGGGAATGAGAAACTTTGGGAGTAGAGCACAGGAATATATATTTTAACAGATCCTCCACGTGATTCCAAAGCATGCCTCGGTTTGAGAACCATTGCTCTACATCCTTGGTGCTCAAGATGTGGCTTATGGACCAGCTGTGTCAACATCACCTGGAAGCTTGTTAGAAGAGCAGAATCTCTGATGCCATCCCAGCTCATAACCCTACCAACTGAATCGGAATCTGTACTTTTAACATTATCCCCAATGACTCCTAGCCACGTTAAAGTTTGAGAAGCTTTCTACCTCTGTCCCCTGAGAGAACCTCGGAGCAATGACACACTGGTAGCAGGAGCCCACCTGGCACCTAGATTGTAAATCTCAGATTCTAAATACCTTTTAACGTTGAGGGGAACTGGGCTCACTGGAGAAAAGGCTGATTCCAGGCCTAGTGCCAGGAAGGTGCAAGATGAGCCTGAAATATCTTGTGCCAGAAAGCAAGGCAATTCTTGAAGGATAATGGAACATGTCAGAAAGACACAAGGGTCAGTTGCAAAGAGCTCTCATTGGCCAAATCTGAGATGAATCTGATAGTAGTGGATTATAGCCTATTGAATAAAATAAAAACTGATGAGTTCATGGTGTTATAAAGAAACAGATGATCGTATAGATAAGTAAGACAGAAGGAAAACTCTTCCTTGCAATAGAATGTTAACTAACAGGTATAGAAGGAAAGATGGGGTAAGAAAATCATCTGTGAATGCTAAAACTAATGGGTGAAAGTTTGAGGAACAAGAACGTTTATGTTCTAAAAGTACCTCCCCACAAATGACTTGGTTACAGAGGGAAAATAGTAATTTGACATAGAGAAACCTGGCAGAGATCACCTTCACCCAACAGTCAAACTTAACATCACCCATATTGGGACAGACCACAATGCACTGAGGAGGACATGGCATTACTTCTGCCAAAAAAGTATTAGTTGAATCTTCTCAAGAATCATCGAGAAACCCAAAGGGAACATTCCACAAAATAACTGGCCTGCACTCTTAAGAAACGTCAAGGTCAAGAAAGACAGCAGCTAAGGAATTGTTCCAGATTAAAGGAGACTAAAGAGGCATGAGAATTACATGCAGTATGTGATCCTGGACCAGGAAAAATGTATGTAATTTCAAAAGGTTATTGTTGGAGCAACCAACGAAATTTAAATACGGATGGTGGTTATGTAAGAGAATGTTTTTTATTTTAGGAAATGCATCCTGAAGTATAGGGTAACAGGGCTGTGTGTTTGCATTATGAACTCTCAAACAGTTCTGAAAAAGTATGTGTGTATGTGTAAAAGTATGTGTATATATTATGTATTTACACAGAGGAAGAGAGGAGAGAGAGAGTGGGGCAAACATAAACAATTGGTGAATCTAGAAAATGCGAGTTCCTGGTACTGTTTTGGAACTTTTCTGTAAGTTTGAAATTATATAAAAATAAAAATCATGCCCCCGCTCTTGAAAAACGACCTATGGGAACAAACACCAAAATAAACCAAGGAAGAAGCAGTGTTCCAGAACACTTGCTTCCAAATTTAGTATGACTCTGTCCTTCCAGTCATTCCGGTCTCTGTTCCTCTGTCAGAGAGGCCCCGGCTGGTCACCTCCTCTAACACAGCCCCCGACCACCACTGTCAGACCCTGTCCATCACATTACCTGCTTTCTTATTCTCATAGCACTTTGTTAGCATGTAAAATTATCCTTGTGTATGTATTTGTCCTCCCCTTTATTATCTCCCCCCACTAGAATGTAAACTTCATAAGTACTTTTTTTTTTCTGTCTTAATACGTCCCCTGGCACAGTGCCTAACATGTAAGAGGTACCTTAGGGGTTTATGTTAAATGAATGAACAAGCAAACAGATCTATATATTTGAGTCTCCATTTTCTCATCTGTAGGACAACAGGCTCTATAATTCAAAACCCAGACTCCTTCCCAGCCCTGACACTGACCGAGTCTGGCAATGTAAGAGCTACTGTTTAATGAGCATCTAAAATGTCCTAGGCTTTTTTTTTTTTTTAGAAGTAATCTCTATACTCAACATGGGGCTCAAAACTCATAAACCTGAGATCATGAGTCCATGTTCTACTGACTGAGCCAGCCAGGTGCCCTGAAGATGCCCTAGGCTTTTATTGACAAGATCTCACTTAACCTCCACAGTGATCCTGCAGCACTGGTGAAGGTGCCCTTGTTCCACTGATTCATTTGGCAGATGCGGACTGAGTGCCAGTTGTCTACAAGGCACAAAGAAAACAGTAATTAACACAACAGTCCCCTGCCCTACTCCCATGTGGCATGCTGCATTCACAAGGACTGACTGAGAAAACCAAGGCTCAGAAAGGTTGCCCAGTTTGCTGTGGTCACACAGCCAGCACAGGGACAGCTGGAAAGGTGACCAACATCTCGGTCCGAAAGCCCAAGCTCTCGCACTACTGCTGACAAGCCACCTTAAAGGAGGGAAGTTTCTGTGAGTCAGTCCACTCCCTCAGAGTGGCTCCCTCAGAGCCCACACACCACCTGTGTCCCGTGACCTCGACACTAATTCTCACTGTGCGTGCCCCTTTCGTTGGCACGGAAACAGAGTGTGCTATATCTTAGCCATTGCTGATTATGTTTTTGATTATTCCATGGCCTCTTGGTCCCATTTACTTCAGATAAGCAAGAGCCTGTTCTGCTTCGCTGGGCAAAGGTCAAGATAAATTCAGCCGGAGAAGTCATCTAAGTTGGAGATGTGATCAAATAACCTTGCCAGAAAAATAGCCAAAAAAGCAAAAACTCAGAAACAAAATAAAAAACCACTTCAAAAAATGTTTAATGAAGAGACTGAGCATGAAGAATTAAAACAATGTAAGGGAGTGGGAAAACTTCCTGAAGGGTGTTTAATTTTTCTTCAGCTCATTGATCGTTTCCCTCCTTGAAAGCTTTCTTTGCCAATTAATCACTCAACTCATTACCAGACCCTGTTTCCCTGTTTATAGTTTTAGGCCTCAAGAATCCCTCTGTAAGGACCACAGTAAATTTTCCTGGTTAGCAAGACAAACATTTATCTTAGAGGATCAATTACTATGCTGGGAGGTCTCAGATTCCTGGGATTTAGTGCATGCTTTTGCCCTTGATTTGTTGGGTGACCTTCACTTCTCTGCCTTGGTTTCTGAAACTACACAAGGAAAACAATGTTACCCCCCGAGTCGTGTCCTGAAATTGCTCTGGGTTCCCTGTTGGAAAGTAGAGGAGGGTATTTGGCCAAGGATATGATTTATCTATGCCCATAAATGCTCTCCTTCTTTTGGAAGTTAGCTAATTATGTTTAGAATTGAAAATGCATTCTCTGTGGGCATCTAAAGTAGATTCCTTTCAGGAATGTCTAGCGGGTGGGTGAATAAAAGAGACACATTAACAGAGTTTTGTTATTCCAAAGGAAAATGTCATATCTCCATTTTTTTGTGGCCACAAGTTCAGAGTTGGGGAGAGGGGTGGGCAAGAAAACAGTATTGTTCTTTGGAACTACGACTCACAGATTGCTTACCCATGAGAAGCTTTTCTGTTGCTGTTGAGTGACCTTTTTTCAAGTGAGCCAGGCGGCTAACTGACCACTGGGTGGATGATGAAATGAACCACCTTTGCATTTAGTGAGTTCCCTGTCATTAGAGATAAGTAAGAATAGGCTGGATACACTCCCAGCAAAGGGTGGAGTAGAGAGATTTCAAGCACCCGGAGAGAGATTCTGCAAATTCATTCATTCTCATTCAACCCTGAGACTCAGGGGTTTTGGTCCCTTTTAGTGTCACAGGCTCTTCTGAATAGACTGAACTGTGCAGTAGCACATGGGGACAAAGGTGATGACAGGTGAGATCATGGGTAAATCTGAGATTCAAATCCCTCAAAGAAAGGATGGCTTTATATCTGCTGCAAAGCATGAACTAGAATTAGAATCCCAGGAGAAGAGGCTAAGTAGGGTACTGTGTATTTGAGGACACCTTTCAACAGGGAATGTGGCATGGACCATGGACTCCAGCCTAAAAGGAATTTGGTGTGGCCACTGTACTCCCTCTGGAGCTCCCTCTGGAGCTTTTAGCCACAGAAGCCCCATCACTGATTAGAGGAGGACCCCCAGTGTCAAAGACCTAGAGAGCATGAACACAGTGGTGGAAACTGGGGCAGTATCAGCTTTTAATCAGACACTTATTTTTAGAATAAGTAACAACCACAATAACAGTAAGAGTTGCTAGTTGTTGCTCATCTGCTATGTGCAGGCATAATGCATGGTCTGCCTCACCTGCACAGTTCTTCAAGCCAGATGCTATCTGCCTAGTTGACAGGTGGGGAAACTGAGGCACATAGAAAGAAGTGCCTTGCCTTGCCAATGGCAGTGCCAGTATTCAAACTCAAGCCTGTCTGACTCAAGATTCGTGTTCTTTCCATTGTGTCTCCAGCCTTCATTTAAAGGTAGGAACTTAAATTTAAAAAAATAAAATAAAGGTAGGAATTTTTAACTACATTTTTGCTGATAAAAAAAACAACTGAGAAAGTGAAGGTAATATTAAACAAACTGAAACCTGACTGGCTCCAAACCCCTGCCAGATGGCCTGTGAGGGGAATAGTTGTACTTTGTAGAATGCCAAAACTGGGGGACGGCCCCTAGGGTTGGCTGATCACATGCTTTCAGTGTGTGAAGGAGAACCTGACACAGAGGTAGGAAGTGAGAAGCTAAGGGGCACAAGGCAAGGCAGCGGCAGGCAGGACAAAGAGTCCCTGTCCCCAGACTCCCGGGCAGTGCTGAGTGAATTGCTTTCAGGTAGATCCGTGCTGACCACCCTCTGGATGTCTTTGGGCCTGGTAGAGAAGACCTGCTCTGAGGCTGGGATGGAGGCATGTCACCTCAGAGGATATCCAAGAGGCCAGCATAGTAGGGGCTGGATGTCTGGCAGGGAAGCTGACTCCCTGTGTGAGGATGTGAACCGGCAGGCAAGGGCCCTAGGATCAAGGTCACCAGCCCAGCAGCTGCCCACACTGGTGCACCTGGGATAGCCAGGGGAAATCAGGTGAAGGGCAGACAACAAAAGTAGGATTTTTGGGGGGAGGTAAGCCATTCTCAGATACCCCTGCCCATTCTGCCCCTTCTTGAAAGGCTCTGGCTGTAGTGCAAAGCCTCACTAAATCTATCTGCATTCCCTTTTCTCCTTCTGGCTGCAAGAGCTATAATACTGACTGCTGTTTCTAGAAGCCACTTAAGAGCCAGGCCCTAGGCTTGACACCCTACTTGCAAAATCTGACATTTATTTTCCAGCAATCCTGGAATCATGTGCAACCCTGTGATCAACGTTGTAACGCGGTAAGGCTCAGAGAGGTTAAGTGACTTGCTCAAGCTCACACAACTGGTAAATAACAGAACCAAGATCACAGCTCTATTAGGATAGGGACTTCTGACTCTTTTGTTTGCTGCTGTATTCCCAACATTTGGCACATAGTGGTCACCCAATACACATTCATTGACACAATGTCTGACTCCAATGCCACATACTTCACTTCCTCCTGAAAACCCCATGATGGGAAAGCTCAGATTTGAGTGAAAATGGACTTGGAGGACCTCAGGCAAGAATGAATCCATGAAGTCCTTTCCTACAGGTACTTTTCATACTCACCAAAATATGAAAATAAAGAAAGTTCCCTGAAAGGAATGTCAATTGCGTTGTGCACAATTTTACAATTAGTAATAAGGACTGATATGGAATTAACTTCTTCCCCAGGCAGGTTCAGTGAGTTGCTTGTTAGTTCATTTTTGCTTGTTTACTTTCCTGCAGACAACATGGACACTACCAGGCATTTGTATTTCTTCTCTCTAAAAGTTCAAAGCCATTATGATTTTACAGCTCAAAGTCTCTAAGTCACTGTCCTCCAGCCATGAGTTTATGACTTTATATTCAACACAGACTCTATGCATCCTGGAATTTCCATAAAGGAAACTCAGAACAGGGTCAGTTTTCAATATAGCTCCCTCTGTTGCCCAGGATGATCCAAGTTCATGAATGCTCTGGTTATTGGATCATTACCATCCATTCCACTCATGAACTCTCATTTTCAGCAACTGGAATTCTACAAATTGCAACAGAACTGCATCTAAACTTTACTGACTGTAATTGTTTTTTGCTCTCATGATTCAGGATGTAGTTTAGCATCTCACAGAGCCCTAATAATGAGTTTCAAATTAAAACTTCTCAAAGCTGAGAGGGATCTTGTGGATCCCCTAATCTAACTTTTCCCAAATTCCGTTTCACAAAACAACTCCCCCATAAGATGGTAAGCCCAGAAAGAGTTCCCGTGTCAAGTAAATTTGGGAACTCTGGTCTCTATCTCCCTGTTTGGAAGGAGTTGTCAGATACAAGAGCAGACTGAAGTTCCCAAGAAGTCCTGTAGTAAATTTACTTTTGTTTAACTCTGTCCTACCTTGTGTTCTCAAAATCACTGGACCCAGGTGGGGTGGGGGGTGTTATCTCCTTTTTTCAAACTTCTGAAAAATGCTTGCTGGAAAACACTTTGGGAAATACCACTCTAGTCCAACACCCTCCCAGCACACCTACCAATTTTGTAGTTGCAGAAGGTGAGGTTCAAAGAGGGGAAGAAAGTGACCTGCAGTTATACATAGTTAACGGCAGAGTTAGGCCTGGAGGCCCTACATCTCTTCACTCCTGGGCTCACAATTCTTATCAGCCACAGGGTCCAAGTTAGATTGGCAAATGACTGGAACAGAGATAGCCAGGAATAGAGACCAATGCATTGACCTAGCTTCTACAGTACCAAATAAACTGGCTCTGAAGCTTATTGTATTGAACAAGATAATGATGGAATAAGGGAGCTTTGAGTCCATCCTAAATGACTCCATTTGGAAGTACAAGGCCCTAGCATGGCTACTTTCCACTCATCCATCTGTAGATTACTTTTCAGAAAGCAGATTTGGTGTAGTTGGAAGATGGGGCAGGGCCAGTGATCAGAGATAAGAAAGCCATCACGTTGGGGTGCCTGGGTAGCTCAGTGAACCTAAGCCTCTGCCTTCAGCTCAGGTCATGATCTCAGGGTTCTGGGATCGAGCCCCGCATTGGGCTCTCTGCTCAGCAGGAAGCCTGTTTCCTCCTCTCCCTCTGCCTGCCTCTCTGCCTACTTGTGATCTCTCTCTCTGTCAAATAAATAAATAAATAAAATCTTTATTTAAAAAAAGGAAAGAAAGCCATCACATCATCCGCCTTGTTGGAGTGACCGATTATTACTGTTCATGGTAGCAATCATAGCCACTTATTGAATGGGAACAGTCTACTTCAGTGGTGACAGCTTGGGGGCCATACACACTGGGTTTGAATCCATGGATTAACCGTGTGATCTTGGGCAAGAAACTTAATCTCTCAGGGTCCCTGTTTCTCACTGTGAAAAAGAAATAATAATAGACCTGCATTTTCCTGGCACTGCACTCAGAGGATTTGATGCCATAATTTCTTCACAGGGATTATGGGGTAACAAACACAGTAGTTCTTGTCTTTGATAGAGAGGCTTTCTAAAAGACACACAGAGGCTCGCCGGGCTACTAACTAGCTCTCATAAACCCTGGAGGAGTTTGAGCAGACAGCTCAGGAAGCGCCTACAGGTTGGCATGCAACAGTCATAGGAGGGAGGAGAGTAAATAAATTAGGGCAAAGATAAGTGAAGAGATGCCTAATCTACACAAAAGATTAAGGGCCTATTTTTTTAAACAATAATTGAAGCAAAGAGCAGTTATAGAAGACAAATAGATTTATTAAACAGGATTCTTTTCATTGGCAGTTGGCAAAAAGCAACTCCAACTGGCTTAGGGGGAAAAAATGAGCAGGGGGGAAGCTGATTGTAGATATGATTGAAACCAGGAGCTCAAGCAAGAGCACCAGAAATCTGCCCCGCCCCATCCCTAGCTCTGCTTTACTTGCTGTTGACTCTGTTCTCAGCCAGGTGCTCCCTTCATGGTGGCAAAATGGCCACAGCAGCACCAAGTGGACATTCTACAGTTTCGCCATCTGCCTCTTGCCCAAAATTTCAACCCAACTCCCTGGATTTCTGATGGGCCTCGCCCAGTCATGTGCCCCTTTTAATTACTGGGCCTAATTGGCCAGGTTTGAATCACTTGCTTCCTCCTGGAAATGAAGTAGATGTGGGGCTGAGCCCATAGCCACATGCCTTTAGTTCCTCCTATTTCTTTCAGTTTCCAGATCCTTGTCTCCATCTTTAATTGGCCCACGCCTTTCCAGGCTTCACAACTGCACCGCATTCTGGGCCCAGGGAATAAATGGCCACATCATCTAGAGGAGTCTTCTAAATTGACTTGGTCCTCTCTGTTGGCTCAAAAGTAGATTCAGAAGACACTGGCTCAGATAGAGGGAAGCAGTGTGGTGTGTGATGGAGTTTTTATCTTGTGTGTCAATTACATTTAAGAGCGGCTGTCTTGAAGAGGATGCAGAATCTAAACTCAGAGGGAAAGGAAACCATGATTGATTAATAATGTCTGCCAGGAGCACTAAAGTAGGTAACTGTGGCTGACATGCCGTTTATTTGCCAAGCCTCATTAAAGAAACAGCATGAATCACAGAGTGCAACAGCCCTGTTCATGATCACCTTCGCCTCTTAGTCCTGTGATCACAGTGTGGTGACTTAGCCTTATAGGCAATAATTCCCCATTTGCACAGTGAGGATGTTTATCTTGAAGAGCTTCTAAAAGAATCAATAGTGATAGTGTACATGAAGTGCTGACTATGTTGTACCACAAATGGAAGCTTTGGTTTTTAACAGAAGTAGAAAGTCATCCCATTCTTCCAGGGACTCCCTCTCAAAAGTGTGAGAATTGCCTACGACATCTTGGTTAGGAAGATTTTCATGGGTTTGAACTTCTTTTTTGAAAGATGCACTCTTGGTTCCTTATCCTTATCTCAACCGACCTTGATAGTTCATTGCATCTAGGCACAACTTCCAGCAACCAACCTCTACTTGTCATTGCCTTTCCTGCCAACAGCACCTCAGCCAGTACCACCATATGAGAACTTACAAAGGGTCTGACTTACCTTCCTAAGATCTCACGTTACCTTGTCTTATACCAAGGGACCCACTTAACGGCAAAGGATTGATGACGATGGGCACACAATCACAGGATCCGTTCATCTTCCCATGGAACGTATCCCTGGAAGCTACTGTTGGCCTGGTAGAATGTTGGAAAGCCATCTTAAAAGCAAAGTTAAGATGCCAGACTAGGAGTGCTATCCTTTAAGATTGGGGGTGCTCTATTTTTTATTGAGGTAAAAGTCACAAAACATAAAATTCACTGTTTTATCCTTTTCAATGTTACAATTCAGTGGCTTTTAGTACATTCATAATACTGTGCAGCCATCACTACTATCTAATTTCAAACATTCTCACAACCCCCAAAAGAAACCTCATATGCATTCAGCCGTCAGTCCTCATTTCTCTCTCTCACCCCAGCTCTTAACAACTAATCAGCTATCTCTGTGGATTCACCTATTGTGGACATTGCAAATAAATGAAATAATAAAGACTTGGGTTTTTTTTTGTGTGTGTGTGTGTCTGGCTTCCTTCACTTAGCATAACGTCTTCAACGTCCATCCATGTTGAAATAGGGTTAGTATTTCATTACTTTTTATGGCCTAATAGTATTCCATTGTCTGGATATACATTTTGTTTATTCATCTACCCACTGATGAATATTGGGTTGTTTCTGCCTTTTGACTATTATGAGTAGTGCTGCCAAGAAGTCTTTGTAGAAGTTTTTGTTTAAACATCTGTTTTCAATTATTTTGGGTATATACCTAAGAGAAGAATTGCCAGATCACATGGTAATTTTATGTTTAACTTTCAGAGGAACACCCGGAGTCTTTCCCAGCAGCTGAACTATTTTACATTCCCACCAGCAATGTATATTAAGAGTTCCAATTTCCTGATTTCTTTGCCAATGTCTGTCATTTTTCATTTTTTAAAATTATAGCCATCCTTGTTGGTGTGAAGTGATATCTCGTGGTTTGGATTAGTATTTCTCTCATGACTGACAGTGGGCATCTTTTCATGTGCTTATTGGCCATTGCTTTATCTTCTTAGGAGTAATGTCTACTCAAGTCTTTTGCCCATTTTTTAATTGAGTTGTTTTGTTGTTGTTTTTGAGTTATAGGACTTCTTTATATATTCTAGATATTAATGTCTTATCAGTTATGGGGTTTGCAAATATTTTGTCCCATTCTGTAGGTTACCTTTTCAACTTTCTTGATTATACTCTTTGATACACAGAAGTTTTCATCTTGATCAAGTTCAATTTATCTGTTTTTCTTTTGTTGCTCATGCTTTGGTGCTGTGTCTAAGAATTTATTGCCAAATCCAAAGTCATGAAGGTTAACCCTTGTGTTTCCTTCTAAGAATTTTATAGTTTTAGCTCTTATGTTTAGGGCTTGGATCCATTTTGAGTTAATTTTTTAATATTGTGTGAGGTAAGGATCTAACTTCATTCTTTTCATGTGGTTATCTAGTTGTTCCATCACCACTTGTTGAAAAGACTATTCTTTCTTGGAATAGGGTCTTGGAACCCATGTTGAAAATCAGTTGACCATGGGTATATGGATTTATTTCTAGGTTCTCAATTCTATTTTGCATTGATTGTTAGGTCTATCCTTATGCTGGTAGAATACTGTCTTGATTACTGTAGCATTTTAGTAAGTTTTAAAATTGAGAAGTGTGAATTCTCCAACTTTGTACCTTTCTCAACATTGTTTTGGCTATTCAGAGTCCCTTGTAATTACAATTTTAGGATCATCTTATCAATTTCTACAGATCAGGTGGTTGGAATTTGGACAGTTTTCACTGAATCTGTTGATCACTTTGGGGAGTATTCTCATGTGTGGCTGACTTTTTTTTTTTTTTCTTGACTAATTGCCCTGGGTAGAACTTCCAATACAGTATTGAATAGAAGTACTGAGTAGACATCCTTGTGTTGTTGTGATTTTAGGGAGAAAGTATCCAGTCTTTCTCCATGACGTATGATGTTAACTGTGGATTTTTCATAGATGCCCTCAATTTTTCCTTTATTAAGTTGAGAAATTTCCCTTCTCTTCCTAGTTTATTGAGCACTTTTATCATGAAAGTGTGCTGGCTTTTATAAAATTCTTTCTCTGCATCAACTGAGATGATCATGGATTTTTTTGTTTGTTTCATTCTATTAATGTTAATATTAATTTATTAATATTAATTATATTGACAAATTTTTGTATGTGGAACTACTTTCACATTCTTGGGATAAATTCACTTGGTTATGGTATATAATCCTCTGTATATGCTGCTTATTATTATATATATTATATATTATCTGTTTATTAGTATTTTTTGAGGATTTTTTGCAACTATATTCATAGGGATATTGGTCTTTAGTTTTCTTTTCTTGATGCCTGTGTCTATCAGAGTAATGCTGGCTTCATAGAATGAGTTAAGAAGTGTTTCCTCTTAGGTTGTTTGGAAGAGTTGAGTGAGAAGGATTGGTGTTAATTCCTGAAACATTTGGTAGAATTCACCAATGAAGCTATCTGGTCCTGAGCTTTTCTTTGTTTAAAATTTTTAATTACAGATTTAATCTTTCTATTTGTAATGGGTCTGCTGAGAGTTTCTATTTCTTCTTGAGTGAGTTTGGGTTAGTTTGTGTGTTTCTAGGAGTTTGTCCAGTTCATTTAGGTGATCCACTTTGTTGGCATGCGGATGTTCATTGTTTTCTCTTATCATCCTTTTTCATTTCTGTAAAGTTGTTTGTAATGTCCCTACTTTCATTTCTGCTTTGGCAATCTGTTTCCACAGTCCAGACTCTTAACCCACATGCTGTTTGTTGTCTCCATTTGCTTTTGGTAATTTAAGTCTCCCTCCCCACCCCCTTTCTCTCTCTCCTTTCTTAGTCTTGCTAAAGGTTTGTCAATTTTTAAAAATCTTTTCAAGGAACCAAATTTTGATTTCATTGATTCTATTTTTCTATTCTCAATTTCATTCATCTCTGCTCCTCATTATTTTCTTCCTTCTGTGTGTTTTGGTTTAGATTCTCTTCTTTTCCTAGATGGCTCATAGTGTTGTTCAAGCCTTCTATTTCTTTTTTATCTTTCCTCTAGTCATTCTGTTCATTATGGAAAGTGAAGTGTTGAAATCTCCAATTATTGTAGAACAGTCTACTTCTCCCTTTAATTCTGTCAATTTCTATCTCCTATATTTTGGAGTTCTGTTGTTAGGTGCATATATGCTTATAAATTGTTATATTTTCTTAATACATTGACTCTTTTATTATTATATAATGTCCTTCTTTGTCTAGTTACAATTTATATCTTAAAGTCTATTTTATCTGATATGAGTATACCCACTCCAACTCTCTTTTGGTTACTGTTTACATAAAATATCTTTTTCTATCCTTTTACTTTCAACCTGTTTATGTCTTTGGGTCTAAATTGGGTCTCTTGTAGATGGCCTATAGACCATTTTTAAAAATCCATTCTGCCAAAGTCTGTCTTTTAATTATAGAGTTTAAACCACTTACATTTGCTATAACTACTGATGAGGACAGTCTTACTTCTGTCATTTTGCTATTTTTTATATGTCAATATTTTTTATTCCTCAATTCCTCCATTACATTACTACCTTATGTATTAGATGTTTTCTAGTATACCATTTTGATTCCTCTCTTGTTTATTTTATGAGATGTATTTTTTAGTTATTGTCTTAGTGGTTGCCTGAGAATGACAACTAACATCCTATTTCATAACAATCTATTTCAAGTTAATACTAATTTCAACAGTATGTTAAACATTGCTCCTACATAGTTCTGTCCCCCCCACTTATGTTGTTATTGTCTCAAATTACATCTTTATACGTTGTGTGCCTATCAATATATTTATATTATTGTTTTATGTAATTCTTTAGGGAAAAAAGAGGAGTTACAAACCACAAATACCTTAATACTGACCTTTATATTTATCCATATAATTACCTTTGCTAGTGTTCTTATTTTTCTTCATGTTGATGCAGTTGCTATTTAATGTTTTCTCATTTCATCCTGAAGGGTCACCTTCAGCATTTCTTGTTGAGTAGGTCTACTAACAATAAACACTGTTTTAGTTTATCTGAGAAAGTCTTAATTTCTCTTTCACTTTTGAAAGTTGGTTTCTTGAATATAGAATTCTTGTTTGACCATATTATCCTTTCAGTTCTTTGAGTATGTCATGTCACTACCTTCTGGCCTACATGATTTCTGAGGAGAAATTAGAAGTTAATCTTACTGAGGATGCCTCATATGTGATAAGTCATCTCTCTCTTGCTACTTTTAGGATTCTGCCTTTGGCTTTCAGTGGTTTGATTATGTGTTTCAGTGAAGATCTTGAGTTTTATTGAGATTCTTGGATATGTATATTCATGTTTTTCATCAAATCTTCAAAGTTTTTGGCCATTATTCAGGTATTCTTTTCACTCTTTTCTCTCTGCTCTCCTTCTGGGACTCCCACTGTACATATGTTGGTATACTTGATGGTGTACCACTGGTCTCTTAGGTTCCGTTCATTTTTGTTTATTATTTTTTTCTTTCTGCTCCTCAGACTGGGAAATCTCATTGACCTGTTTTCAAGTTTGCTGATTCTTTCTTCTGCCTGCTCAAATATTCTGTTTATTCTCTTTCATTAATTTTTCATTTTAGTTATTGTACTTTTCAGCTTTAGAATTTCTCTTTAGTTCCTCTTATAATTTCTATCTTTACATTGATATTCTCTATTTGTCGGGGGTTTTTTTATGTTCTCTATTTGTTGACCCATCGTTCTCATCATTTCCTTTAGCTCTTTGAGAATATTTTAAATAGTTGATTTATAGTTTTTTGTTTGTTTTTTTGTTGTAAGCACAATGTCTTGGCTTCCTCAGAGCACGTTTCTGTTGATTTCTTTTTTCCTGTGTATGGGCCCTATTTTCTTGTTTCTTTGCATGACCCATGGTTTGTTGTTGTTATTGTTGTTGTTGTTGTTGAAAACTGGGCATTTTGAATATAATATGGCACCTCTGGAAATCATATTCTCCTTCTCTAGGGTTTATCATTGCTGCCTGTTGCAGTTGTTATTTGTGTGCTTGGTTCTCCTTTCTAAATTAATTTTGTAAAGTCTATTTTCTTTATTATATACAGCCACTGAAATCTCTATTCTGTAAGCTTGTCCTAAGATAGTGATTTGACAGAGATTTCAGTGACTATGCATGACAAAGTATACAGATTTCTCTTTTTTTGCCTGGAATAATACAAAATCTTCTAGTATATATAAATAGACTCTGTATATGTTGGGCCATACCTTCAATGCTCAGCCAGGCATTTCACTATTATGCCTTAGTCTTCACTTTCTGTTATGGAGAGCCTCAAGTTCAGCCATAGGTGAGGGCTTAGGGCTTTCTCAGATCTTTCCTGAGCATGTACCCAGCCCGGGGCATGCAGATGGTCTTCTAGATTCCCAGCTATATGTGGGAGTTTATTCCCCAAAGTGTCTCAACCTCCAGTTTTTCCTCTAGACCTTTTATATTTGTCTATAGTTTGTTCCAACTATTATCCCTTGGCTCAAGTGGCAGCAGGTTATACATTTGCCTTTAAATATTTTTGACAAATGCCCCCTAGGGTAGTCACCTCAGTCCTGAGAATTTAATGGTAGGTGAAATAATGACAAGTCCTTTGGATTGGTCTCTCAGGTAGCAACAAGACAGACACAACAACCAGGATTCTTTGAGAATTAGATCCATTCTGCTCCCTTATGTACTCAGCACCTATACCAGGAATGTAGCCTGTTGTCTTCCAGGCCACTGCTGAGTCAGGGCAGTCAAATTACCCCAAAGCTCTACTTCTATCAAGATTCTGGGGTTTCCCCCCTCAATTAGCATTCTCCTGGTTGCTGTAAACTTCACATTAATTTCTCAAGTTCCAATAACATTGATTCTCATAACTTTTGCCAGTTTATTTGCTCCTTTTATGTAGGAATAAGATTATTGTGGTTTCCCACTCTGTGATTTTCACTCCAGGGTGCTCTCTTTGAGGATTCAATGTGTACTTCAATGGGTACCTGAGTGGCTCAGTCAGTTAAGCATCTGACTCTTGGTTTTGGCTCAGATCATGATCATAGTCAGGGTCATGGGATAGAGTCCTATATTGGGCTCCCTGTTCAAGGAGAAGTCTGTGTCACCTCTCTCTCCCACTCCACCCCTCCCCCTGCTCATGGACCCTTTCTCTTTCTCTCTCTCTCAAATAAATAAATAAATCTTAAGAGAGAGAGAGAGAGAGAGAGAGAGAGAGAGAGAGAGAGAGATTCAATGTGTACTTCGTGGTGCTGAGACCCCATCAGGTAGAGTACATGGGAACCAAGGAGTGGAAGTAGAGAGTCCTTGTCACTATCATGTCCAATGACTCACTTCAGGAATCCCTGTAACTTTTGGCTCTGCTAAACTAGTAGTCTTGTTCCTGGCCATGGCTGGGTGGTGAATGGGGAGAAGGTACTTCTCCCAAAGACACCTAAAGCTATGGCTGCCCTATGTCATTTTAGGCTCCCCATGCCAACAGAGTGGGAGGCCAAAAAAGGAGTTCCTACACTGAGAGGGTTGTCAAATCCTGATTATCGTGAAGAGATAGGGCTGTTCATAGATAATAGAATCAAGGAAGAATATGCCCAGAACTCAGGGGATTCACTAGAGCTCCTCTTGGTGTTTGTCCACCCAGAGACTACCAGTATGGGCAATTGTAGCAATTATAGTTTGACCAGTGCATAGTGACCAGGGACTCAGACCTTCCAGGGATGTGGGTCCAGTTACTTCAGCAGGCTAGCAACCGCGATATGCAGGAGCGCTGTTCAAGGGTGAGGATTGTCTGGAATGAGTAGTGACACAAGGAGATGATGAACACCAATTATGACCTTGGAAACAACTGCAGCAGTGAGGCCTGTAGCTTGTCCCACAAACCTTTTTGTGTTCTTTGTAGAAAGTACAATTGGCAACCAGCTAGAAGAATTAGTATCAACAAGGAGTGGAACTTAATGTAGGGCATCAGTGTCCCACCCATACCTCTTCAGGTCTTACCATTTTTGTGTAGGCTGCCCTGAACTTCCATCTTCCAGCGCCTGTGTCTCTACCTGGGAGCTTTCTCTGGCTGCTGAAGCCTGCTCTAACCATAACCATGGCAGTCTAAAAGTACCAGAATATTAATAAATATCCCCAAACTTCAGCTGCTCCCCCTCCCTGAATAGGATATCACTAAAGATATCAGGATATCACTGTACTCTATGCTGGCTCCCAGGGTTCCTAGTGAAATTAAGCTCTAGTTGCCTACAGTTGTGACTTATGTGATATTACCTACTTTACTGGCTCCTTCCCTCTCTATCTCAGTTCCTACTGGCCTGCAAGTGCTTCCTGGCATGAAAGAAACTACTTGCACTCAAATCCTTGTCAAGATCTGCTTCTTGGGGAACACAAGTTAAGACACACCATGTCTGTCTTCCTTCCCTCAAGAAAGCTTTATTTCTTCCTTCTGACTGTTTTCCTTCCCTTTCAAGCCTAAAAATGGTGGGCACTTAGATGGACATAATGTCTTGCTCATTGAGTGGCTGCCCATTGCATTTGGAATGAAAAACTAAAATGAAAATCCTCTTTAACACAGCCTGCAGGACCCTGCACAATCTGACCATACCCTCCTTCCACTCCCCTTTAGACCCCTGTCCCCTTCACTCACTGGACCCAGCCCCATCCAGCCTTCCTCTAGATTTATAATGTGCTGTGCCTTGTCCCACTACAGAGCCTTTGCACATGTTCTTCCACCTACAATAATCTTTCCATCATTTACCATTTGGTGAATCATTACTCATCCTTCAGATTTTAGCTTTAAAGCCACTTTTCCAAAAAATGTCTTCTCCAAACCCCTAATATAAACCATTTCCCTCCATTATTCTCTTTCAAAGGGCATTTTGCTTTTCCATTTTCTGCTTATATTAAGTTGTCTTGCTATATTTATTGGTGCATTTATCTGATTAATATCTTTTTTCTATTTTTTAGAGAAAGAGGAGGGGGTAGGGGCAGAGGGAGAGAGAGAGAATCTTAAGCAGGCTCCACACCTAGATGTGGGGCTCAATCTTACGACCTGAGCAGAAATCAAGAGTTGGACACCTAAGCGACTGAGGCACCCAGGCACCCCTGATTAATATATTACTTTTAACCAAAGTGCACAGAGCTTTTGAGATAGGCCATGAAAGTCTCCAAAGCAGATGGGTGGCAGTGATGAGGCTCTGAGTGTTCAGAAGGAGGGAGAGGGCCTTGCAAGGAGCACTCAGGGCTCTGAGGACTGGCCTTTATTCCTAGTGATGGGGACATTCGGGGGGGTGAGGGGGGGTGTCAGCATTTCCATTGACCCTATAACCCCCTCTAGCTAATGCCTCATTTATCTGCTCCTCTTGACAGAAAAAGTCTGCAAAAAAATTGTCCTTACCTCCTGTCTCAAATTTCTCTCCTTCCAGTCTCAAAATCAGGCTTTTATACCCATTACTTCACTGAAACTGCCCATCAGGGCTTCCAAGTTGCTAAGTCCCGTGGTCAGTGGTCACTCCTCATTCTTTCTTGATTGATCAGCAACAGTGGACAATGCTGTTGACTCCCTGCTTCCTGAAGCATGCCTTCGCCTTCCAGATGACCATACTCAATCCCTTGGTGATCTCATTCTGCCTCATGTAGGTCTTAAGTGCTTCTTGTCTGTTGACAACTCCCAAGTCACTATCACTATCTTGGGCCTCCTCCCTGGGCTCCACACTGCATGTTTAGCTGCCTGCTTGCCATCTCCACTTAGATAATTGTAGATTTTGTCAACTTTAACATGTCCAAACCAAGCTCCCAATTCTCTCTTCATCCTAGCCTGTTCCTCCTGTATTTTTTTCCACTTCAGCAAATGGAAGCCCCACCTGTCCACTAGCTCAGGCCAAAAAACTTGGGGTCCCCCTTGACTCCTCCCTATATCCAATCCATCAGCACTCTGAGTTTCTCCTGCTCTTACCTTCCTATAGTCCTTTCTCAACCCTGCAGCCTGAGTGACCTTTAAAAAGGTGAGTCCAGGGTGCCTGGGTGGCTCAGTGGGTTAAAGCCTCTGCTTTCGGCTCAGGTCATGATCTCAGCGTCCTGGGATCGAGGCCCGCATCGGGCTCTCTGCTCCGCAGGGAGCCTGCTTCCTCCTCTCCCTGTCTCTCTGCCTGCCTCTCTGCCTACTTGTAATCTTTCTCTCTCTGTGTCAAATAAATAAATAAAATCTTTAAAAAAAAAAAAAGGTGAGTCCAGTCATGTCAGTTCTTGGCCCACAAAACTCCAGCTATTCCCATCTACTCAGAATAAATCTGAAGTCCTATTAACAGGGCACATGGCCCTGCATGATCTGCCCCCATCTCTCTCGCTTTACCTTCTGTTCCTCTTGCCTCTCTCCCTTGACTCCAGACCCACTGGTTTCCCTGATGGTCCTTAAATATACCAATCTCACTCTTGCGTCAGGGTTTTTACACTGTTTCTTTCCTGCAGCACTCCCCACAGATACTTCCAAGGCTTGCTCCTTTATTTATTCAGATTTCTGCCCAAATGTCAGCTTTTGTACTATGCCTTCCTCGACAACCCCACATCCTCAGAACTTCCTATGCCTTTAATCTGCTTTATTTTTTCAAAACACTTCTCAACATCTACTATTCTTTATATTCAATATTCTATTTTCTCTATATTCATTAAGTTCTATATCCTCTACATTCCAAATCCTGGTTTATTATCCATCCTCTCCTCTCCAGACTAGAATGTGAGTTCCATGAAAATGGAAGCCAGATGTCTGGTTCACCTCCATAGCCCTCTGGAGCAGGGCCTGCTAAAAGAATGAATAAGGCTGTACTCAATAAATATTTATAGAGTAAATCAATGAGTAAGTGGATTTATCATCATTCTCATGTGGACCTCAGGAATATATTAAGGAACTCATCTAGTAATTAGAGTTGTGAAGTGGGATTCTGGGTTTTTTTTAATCATTTGTTTGTCATGAAAATATTCTCTATTTCATACATAGCAGAGCAGCTGCATTACTGCAATCTATTGAAAGTCAGCCCGCGGGGTGCCTGGGTGGCTCAGTCGGTTAGGCATCTGCCTTCAGCTCAGGTCATGGTCCTAGGGTCCTGGGATCAAGCTCCACATTAGGCTCCCTGTTCAGTGGGGAGTCTGCTTCTCCCTCTCCAGCTCCCTCCTGTTGTGCTCTCTCTCTGTCAAAGAAATAAATAAAATCTTGAGAAAAAAGGAAGGAAGGAAGGAAGGAAGGAAAGAAGAAAGGGAGAGAAAGAAAAAAATACTGTGTAGTTTTTTTACTCTAACTATGGGGTTATACAAACATTCATGTATTTAATATTATAGCTTGTTTTGGAGACAACTATGAAGTATGTATGTGTCACAATTAATTCTAAGTACCCTCTTTATTAGGCTTTTTCATTTATTTAAGATTTTATTTATTTATTTGAGAGAGAGTGTGTGCACAAGCAGGGGGAATGGCAGAGGTGGATGGAGAAGCAGGCTCCCCACTGAGAAGGAAGCCCCACATGGGGCTCAATTCCAGGACCCTGGGATCATGAGATCATGACCCAAGTTAAAGGCAGATGGTTAACTGGCTGAGCCACCCAGGCACCCCTTCCTTAGGCTTCTTATTTTACTTATTTTTATTTATTAAAAACATTGTTTTATCATGATGCTGTGCTCTAATTAAATTTTTTTTGTGATTGTCACCTGAAGAAGAAATGACATTGTCTTTAGAGTGGAACTTTAAACTGAATTTACGATAGCCTTCACAATATCAGACATAGTACCTTTGGCTGAAAGAATTTCAGTGAGTTGGATTTTAAAAAACCAACATCATTGGAACCAAGCACTTTTCTATTTGAATCTTGTAATGCCATTGATAGAAAACAATGATCATTTGAGGCACCTGTGTGGCTCAGTAGGTTGAGCGTCCCACTCTTGGTTTCCACTCAGGTCATGATCTCAGGGTTGTGCGGTTGAGCCCCTCACCAGCTCCACACTGAGCGTGGAGTCTGCTGGAGGTTGTCTCCCTCTCCCTCTGCCCCTACACCTGCCCCATACCCCCACTCATGCTCTTTCTCTCTCTCAAAATAATCAAATAAATCTTTTAAAAAAAAACTATGATCATTTAATAGTTCACAACATTCTTTTTTTTTTAAGATTTTATTTTATTTTTTAAGTAACCTCTACACCTAATGTGGAGCTCGAACTCACAATCCTGAGATCAAGAGTCACACATTCTACCAATTGAGTCAGACTGGTGCCCTACAATGTTCTTCTTTTAATGGAACTAATAGTTATCGTTGTCATTTTCTTTTTCATGTGTACACAAAAAAGCCTGAAACTGATAATGAGTGAAGTTATTTTTCAAAATACAAACATTCGATATGGACAAAAAGTCATGTTTCTATTTGGGATTTCACAGATATACATCATCTCTGATTTCTGCTTGCCCCTTTATATGTTTTAAAGGCAGAAAAGTAAAACATTCACATCCTCAAAGATTTGCTCCTCCTTAAAGCCTGGTCTTGTTTGTAGAGGGCAAAGGGGCCCTTATTTTTCTTCTAGACCTGAGTCTCTGATGCCCTCTCACTGTAGGACCTTGGGTGAGTCCTGTCCTCTTGCTGGGTCTCATTTTCTCCCTCTGCAGAGACTCCAAGGTCTTCCAGTTCTGGTGTTCTATCATTTATTTCCGCCTGGGAAGATGGCCATGGCACTGATATTTGACCTCACTGGGAAAATATGTCAGATAAGGAGGCCCTGCTATCTCTGCAACCTTTATCTTCACCTCCATTCCCTCACATGAAACCCAATGCCAGAGTTTTGGGACAACCTCCTTCATTGATAAAGTGTCCCATAACTTCTCAATGAGCCCACACACTGTAACTGCAATGATAATGGGCTATATCTGGCTCACCCGGAATCATGCCCATGTTCCCCAGAGTGCTATGGCTATCGGTTATCTCCTGAGCATGAATGACCAGAGGCAGAAAAAGCACAAGGAGCCTGTGGTGTCGAGAAGTGGAAGTGATTAATTTATGTCGCATGCTCCAGTGCTGGTCTTAGCAAGTGATAGGCAGAATGTATGTTGACAACTGTCTTGGAGTTCACACCACACCGTCAGCACTCTGCAGGAAACAGATGACTTCAGGGCAGCTCTCAAGCTTGTTGACAGCTTGAGCTTTCTGATAAGGCTGTCAGAAAGTGAAAAGGACAGTCCTAGGAAGTTGAGAGCTTCCTGGCCATGAATGGGATGTAAAAGAGGTTGCAGATGCACCAAGTGGAGAGACAGGGTCTGTCTTGTTCTCCATGATGTCATCAGAACCTAGCCCAGCACCTCCTCCCTGCTCAGAGGTTTAGGGCCAAGGCTTATCTACCAGGTATCAGTTAGGGCCATGGGAGGCAGTGAAACAAAGGGGAGGTAGGAGAGCAAGCTATGCTAACCCTTAGAAGGAGAGCCAGGACCCAAGTATCAGGAAGGGGCCAAATCCAGATATAACCAGAAAGAGGAAGGAATTCAAGGCAGGGAGAGAAGAATTCATAATAGAGGAGATAAGATACAGTGACAACAAGTGAAGATCAAATCAGATTGGAGGACAGAGATACTAACTGGTCACTTTTATAAGCCTGACCGGGTGGGATGTCTGGTGTGTTAGCCTGGTTTTAAAAATGCCCAGTAGTGGAATGCTTATTGTGTCTTGCCATTAACACTGCACTGTCGAGCATCAGTGAGCACCTGCTCAGGGAGCCCATTCAGAAAAATGGAGATGCCTAAGGGTCATTCCCCCTACCACTCTGACCACACACATACCTAAAACGAAAATACCTCTTGTTAACGCCCATTAAAAAAAAAAAAGAATATTCTTCTAACTTCAATTATATGCTTTATACCACATAAGCTGGAGAATCAGAACTACTTTTAGCCACTTGAGTGTTACTCTCTAGGCCCATTTGAGAAGAAGCCATATAGTGGCAGCTCTCCAATATTTCATCTCAATATAGTCCAAGCAATAAGCTCTCTCAGGCCCCTGTGGGCTGTCTACGTGATCTTCTCTTTCCTGTAGAATTTCAGCTAGTTGAACTGCAGCAGTGGAGAAAGCACGTAAACTGTATGGTTGTGTAAGAAGACCACAACTCTGATCCTACCCACTCAGCTCACATATTCTCTTGACAGCTCCAACCCTAATCTTGTTCACTTTGATTCAAACAGAGTTTTCAGTCAGGCCAGAAAGATCGCTAAAAGCTCTATCTTCCATAGTCTTCTCCCCACCCCACCCAATAGCTCGAGGCCCCTTGGGCTTTGGCATCAGTCTGAAAAGATCCTGTTCTGTCTTTCTACACAGAGCATGTCACAGGAGAGAGCCTGACCTGGGTGGGGTGATTTGAGGAAACTGGATGACTTCCCAGGCTCTCATGAGTCAGGTGTTCATGGCCTCATTCTTTTGTTCAAAGTAAATTCCTGGAACACAACCCATTTTCTGATATCAATGCAAAAACACCTTCAGTGCCAAGTGGTGTCCTTTGGGGTCACATCAGTGGACCCTCTGGGCAGCTTGCTCCTCACAAGGAGAGAGGTGAGAAAGCAGAAGCAGGCAGGAGTCCATTTTTGCAGGGCCTCCAAGGCAATGGTGAGGAGTTCGAATCTTGAGCAATGGGAAGTTATTACTGAGTTTAATGTGGTGACAAACCATGATCTGGTACTCATTTTTAAAAGATGCTTCTGTCAGCAGAGTGGCTAAGGAAACAAGCGGATGAAGGAAGCTGGTGAGGAGGAGATTCATTCATTCTCCAAGTCTGTGCTGCACTCCAGTTCTATGGGCAGAAGGCACTGGGGATATGGCTCCCTACCTTCCTAGAAAAGAAACAAACAAAATTCAGCAATCAAAGAAAAGAGATCAGTTCAAACTGGGATAGATGCTCTGCAAAAAATAAAACACGTGCTACTATAAGGAGTGACTAAGGCCGGTGGCGATGGTCGTGTTAGGGGGTTGAAGGGATGGCCCTTCTGAGGAAGTGACATTCTTGCTGAGATCTAAATAATGCAAATGAGTGAGTCATGTGACAATGTGGAGTGGGGGTGGGGGTGGGCTGTTCGAGGCAGAGGAAACAGCCAGTGCAAAGGCCCATGTGCAACTGGGGGCTGGTGAGTGAGGACTGGGTCCTACACAAGCATGGAGAGGTCGGCAGGGGCCAGCCCAGGGAGCCCTTTGACACCCTGGTTAAGAGCCTGGGCTTTAGGGGGCACCCAGGTGGCTCAGTAGGTTAAGTGTCCAACTTTTGATCTCAGATCAGGTCTTGATTTCAGGGTTGTAAGTTCAAGCCCCATGTTGGGCTCCACACTGGGCATGTGGCCTACCTAAGAAAACAAGAAAGACAGGAGTTTGGGCTATATTCTGTGGGGATGAGAAGCCATTATGGGCTTTCAAACAGAGGCACCAGTGAGCAACAAGCTATAGCCCACGGGTCAAATCCAGTCTGCTGCCTGTTTTTTTGTGAATAAAGTTTTATTGGAACCCAGCCTCACCCATTCATTTCCATATTGTCCATGGCTGCCTTCATGCTACAAAGGCAGAGCTGAAGTTGGGACAGAGACCACCTGGCCCCAAAGCCTAAAATGGTTACTCGCTGGCCCTTAATAGAGAAGTGGGCTGACCCCTTATCTAACTGATGTTTTCAGAAGGTTATTCTGGCTCCCCTATGAAGTAGGGCCATGGAGTAAGGCTATAAGGACTACAGGACACAGAAGAAGGTGAGAAATTCATTTTTTAAAAAGATATTTATTTATTTATTTATTTATTTATTTATTTATTTATTTGAGAGAGAGAGAGCCGGGGGAGGGGCAGAGGGAAAAGGAGAGAGAGAGGATCTCAAGCAGACACCCCACTGAACCCANATTTATTTATTTGAGAGAGAGAGAGCTGGGGGAGGGGCAGAGGGAAAAGGAGAGAGAGAGGATCTCAAGCAGACACCCCACTGAACCCAGAGCCTGATGCAGGGCTCAATCCCAGGACCCTCAGATCACTGAGCTGAAGTCAGCCGCTTAACTGACTGAGCCACCCGGCACCCCAGGTAAGGCCTTTTCTTAGCATCTGTCCTTGTTGGCTGATGTTCTAACACCAGAGAGAGGGAGGATATGGCTTGGCTGGTGGGCTCATCTCTCTGAGTGCGCACTGCTCTAAAGACAGAGACGATGTCTGTACAGGGAATGCTGCCTGGCGTACTGTGGCCAGCTGAGCAGACTCTGCTTCGCCTGGTGAACTTGGCAAGAGGAGTTAATCGCTGCTCGTGGGGCCTCCACCCAAACCATAACTGCCTGTCTTTTGTCTGCGGCACCTCGTCACCAATTTGGGGCTTAGAGACAGTGCAGGCCAAGCAGCTGTTTCCCATTACCTTCTTGTCCCATTTCAGCAGCCCGTTGTGACTGCCAAGCATGCCCACACCACTCCCAACAGAGAGCAAGAGACACTGTGAGAAAGGGATCTCATTTCCAAATTTTAGGGCAGATTGGTTTTGTTTTGCTTCTTGAGAAAAACATCAAATAAGTGAAATAATTTGTGCATTGTGTTAAAAAACTAACCCCAAACATCTGGGTTCTTTGTACCATGGGAGCTTATTTTCATTCCTTTGGTTGTAACTGATAAATATTCACAGAATAATTAAGTTAGTGCATTTTTCAGGAGTAAAACCATCCATGTTACATAAAGAAATGGTGAAGATGAGGGCAGGGACAAGAGAAGATTCTGGATGACAGAACAGCTGCCCCTAAGTAGCTCACTATAGGTGGGAGGGCAGAATGTACTTCAGATTTATATTCAACAAGCATTTACTGAGCACCTACTCTTTGCCAACTACCACTAAGTTCTGGGGAATCTGAGTTGAATAAAACGAGGTCCCCCAGGGGCACCTGAGTGGCTCAGTAAGTTAAGCATCTGCCTTCGGCTCAGGTCATGATCCTGGAGTCTTGGGATTAAACCCCATGTCAGGGTCCCTGCTCAGTGGAGAGCCTGCTTCTCCCTCTGCCTGCTGCTCCCCCTGCTTCTGCTCTCTCTCACTCTCTTTCTATCTCAAATAGATAAATAAAATCTTTAAAAAAAATAAATTGAGATCCCTACTGTCTGGGGCCTCACAGTCCAATAACAAAACAGCAGCAATATGACAAGATAACAAAAACAAAGCACTTGTAATAGCTCTTTCATTCTTACAACATCCCTCTCACATGGGTATCATCATTCCAACTTTCTACTGAGACTTGACGAATAAATGCTGGAATTAGGATTTGAAACCATGAGAGCCTTTTGCTGCCCCTCAGATTGGTAGAACTAGACCAATCAGGGTAAGTTCCAGCAAGGTAGGTTTCAGCTCAGGAACAAAAGGGACTACTTTGGAAGGTGATGAGCTCTGAGTGAAGGGCAACGTGTAAGTAAAAACATATGGAGTCGGGCGCCTGGGTGGCTCAGTGGGTTAAAGCCGCTGCCTTCGGCTCAGGTCATGATCCCAGGGTCCTGGGATCGAGGCCCGCGTCGGGCTCTCTGCTCAGCCAGGGAGCCTGCTTCCTTCTCTCTCCTCTCTCTGCCTGCCTCTCTGCCGACNATGTAAGTAAAAACATATGGAGTCATGGGTGGATCCAGAGCCTCAAAGGATATTGTCAGAAATTAGTCTCTCTTCACGTCTTGGTGCCACTTTCCCCTAGTTTGGCTCCATATCAAGCAGATCCTTCCCCACGGATGGTCAGGGTGCCCCCAGAAGCTCTAGGCTAACCTTCTATGTGCTTAGTAGCCTCAACAGAAAGAAGGCAATTTTCCCCAATAGTTCCACCCAAAGTCCCAGGATTAACTCTGGCCTGGCTGAGTCACATGCCCCTCTCTGAGCCAATCCCTGCAGCCATGAATGTAGGACTCTTACTGAGTGAACTCACCCAACCACATGGACCAAGAGCAGTCCTTGTCCCCATTTTCTGACGTCCCCCAGCACAGCTCTTCTTGATGATGTGAAGGCACTGGCTCTTTGGGATGTTTGGATGGGAGGTCATGGTAGTTCAGTGGGCTTGGCTGGTCACTCACTGGGTGACTTTGAGTAAATACCATTCTCTCTCTCTCTGAGCTTCACCCATAAACTGGGTTTTCATTGCACCTTCCTTGCTGGCTGTAGGCATGATTAAACTGGTGCTCACTGCAGTGCCTGGCCCAGGAAATGATGCCCAACACCCCCAGGGAGGGACTTATGTGAGAGGATATATGGGGGCCCAGGCTAATTTCAGGACCGGGATGCTGGGATGAATAAGGTGTGGGTGGGTGGCCAGTGATTTGGCCAGGTTGACAGTCGTTAGGCCAGATCTGAATGCACGATGGATGCTAGGTTTCCATATTGAGCTCCTGGAATAGGAGCTACTCAGACAAGGGCTGTTTGTAAAGGCCTAGCCAAGCCTGTTGCCCTTCTCAGCTTCTCAAGCTCCAGCCAGATCACCAGAAAGCAACATTCCCAGAATGAATTGGCTCAGCTCCTTGCAGAAATGCTGCCAGAAAAGGACAATTAGCTATGGGTCCTTGGCTTTTATAGGGGTCTGCATTAGACACAACTGAGTGGGAGGAAACACACGTTCAGGGTCTCCTTTGTGGACCATTAGAGGAAAGGTGGGGCCATGTGGCAGAGCAAGCATGAGACCTCAGCCAGGCTGCCTGCAGTGGATCCTGGCTCTGCCACTCACCAGCCCTGTGGCCCTGGGCGGGACCTCACTTTTCTTATCCTAGGATAGGGGAGATGATAATAAAAATTATATCTGCCTGAAAGTTTGTTGTAAGGATCACACATATTAGCTCAAGCCATTTTTACAGGTCAAAACATAGTGCTGTCAGCAATTTCATATGGTTCAACCTAAAGTTCTTGACCCAGAGTATGTGTTAACTATTGACATACACTATCTGTCTCCCTCAGAACAATCTTACAGAGAAGGTACTGTCATGCCTGTGCTACAAGCCAGAGAATAGAAGGGCAGTGCAGCCACCGTCATGAAGGGCGCACTCTGTGCCAGCCAGTAGGAAAACCGAAGGTCAGAGAGGCAGAGTTCCCTCCCCGGGGTTCCACAGACAGAGAGCTGGGCCTGCGACCCGGGGCTGACAATTTTTCTTCACTTACACATTGCTGGCTTCTGCAGCAGGATTGTTTCTAGAAGACATGATCCTTTATTCTAAGCAGAGTCCCTCAGATGAGGATCTAGGTGATAAATTTCTCTTAGAAGTCAGTGCCAAGAAAAACAAATTTGTCCCTTCTAATGAGCTGGTACATTTCCTTTTATCAGAGAAACCTCAAGGATAGGGAAAATACCTGGGCTGGGTTTCTAGAAATAGGTAAATTTTTATTATTATCTTTATTATACCTACCATCGTGGGGCATTTATTATGTATTAAGACATAGCACTAAGTGCATTACATGGACAATCTCCTTGCTCCTCAAAGTGTGATCCATGGACCCACAGCAAAGGCCATCACCACGGAGCATATTAGATATGTAGAATCTCCAGCTCCTCTTGAATCCTGCTGAATCCAAATCTGCACTTTAACAAGATGGACAGGTAACTTATAGGCACATTTCATATTGAGGCATCTTGCCCTGTGGCCTTTAATCCCCACTACATCCAATGAGGTAAAGAGTATTAAGGCCATTTGACAGATAAGTAGTCGATTTAGTGAGGTGAAGCCACCTGACTCAAGCCACACAGCTGGGATTCTGACTGATTCTGGAGGCTGCACTGTTACCAGCCCTTGGAAAGTAGGAGAAAATGTCGTGAGCAAAGGCCTAGGGCAAAATTGAGAACTTTCAGACAGATTATCAACAGTGTTTCTTGGCCAGCTTAAAGCTCTGGGCACATTACCCAAAGATTCAAGGAACTTAGACCTGGCAGAACTCCTATGTGACCAAGTTCAGGTGACAGTCAGCAGTCCCAGAACCAAAACCTACTGTAGAGGTGAAGAGGATAGGCTTTGGGGTTGAATCAAAACCCACCAGCTGAGTATCTTCAGGCCTGTTGATATAACCTTGCTGAGTCTCAGTTTCCTCATTTGTAAATAGGGTCAGGGGTATCCACTGTGTCAAATCAAGGGGAAGATAAAACAATATTAAGACATTAAATTCCCTCAACCAGTGCATGACAAGTTTAGCATAATAAATGTTAACTGCAATGAATGAATGAACACACACACACACAAACACACAGAAGGGAGCCCTCTTATTCTTTGCATGGCGTTCCCGAATGAGGCACAATAATTTGAAACTGACATAATGTGCTGAATTTTCCCCCATGAAATAGAAACTGGGCAGCCAAATGTTCAGGTGAAAAATATGACCTTGCTCTTGAGGCCGCTTAGTGGATGGAGTCCAACCCCATGGGGCTCCTGCTCTTCCCAGGATGTTTTTGTACTGTCTTTGCCTGGTTTGGTATCAGGGTCATACTAGCTTTAAAAGATGAATTGGGAAGAGTTCCCTCTTTGTGATGATCAGTTTAATGTGTCAAGCTTGGCTAGGCTGCAGTCCCTAGTTATTCGATCAAACACTAGGTGTTACTGTGAAGGTATTTTGTAGATCTAATTAACATTCATAATCAGATCACTTTAAATAAAGGAGATTATCCTAGATAATCTATGACATCCTGCTTCAATCAGTTGAAAGGTCTTAAGAGCACACTGAGGTTTCCTTGAAGGAGAAGAAATTCCGCCTGTGGACTGCAGGTTCAGTTGGTGCCCAAATCCTGACAGCCTGCCCTATGGATTCCAGACTTGCCTAGACAGCCTCCACATATATGTAAGCCAATTCCTTGCGATAAATACTCATGCAGACAGACAGACAGACAAGACGATGTAGACATATGGTTCTGTTTCTCTGGTTGAACATAACAGCTACAGACTGTGGAACCAGAAGGGGTTCTGGAGGAAGAGTTTTTTGAATTGGTTCTGGATTGAATTGGATTCTGGATTTGAATTCATTCTGAATTGGTTCTAAAATTGGTTCTCTAATGTGATTATATTTAAAACACCAATGACTCTATTTCCAGTGATAAAGAGGATGCCAGTAGACCATGGTTTGATGTGGCAATACAGATAGGCAAAATGTGGCCATTGCATAATACAAGGAAAAGTATGTCCGGAATGCAAGAGATCCATTAGGATGTCTCTTAGTACCACCATATCCTGTAATTAAAGGAAGTGGAAAACAACAACAACCCAATTCAGGCAGAGCTACTAGTGGCCTAGACCATTCAGGAGTGAAGGTTTGGGTCATCCCACCTGATAAAGAACCATGACCAGCTGAGAACAAATGGAATATGGAATATGGAATGGGTAGTAGAAGTAGGTCATTATAAACACCAGCTACAATCACCTGACCATTGCAGAAACAATTATGTTTCTATTATTATGTTATAGTTATGAGTTTTTATTGAGTTATGAGTTTATTAATTTATTATTATGTTATAGTTGTGAGTATTTCTTCCTTATTTTGTTATGAATATGTTTGTGTAGATCTATTAGGCAAATATTTTTGTTTTGGTTATGGGTCCATGTCCCTTGGTCTATGTCCACTTATCATCTAACATAAGATGTATTAATAATAGTTAACTTTACATCATGATATTTAAGTTACAGGATATCAAGGGGTAGAAAACACAATTTGCCGTAATAGTGTAGGCCAATTCCCTGCAATAAATCTATATATTTGTTGGATTCTGTTTCACTGATTGAATTCTGACTGATCTATGTCTCTTCTATTTTCAGGAAGAGATTGTGTAGAATTGGTATTGATTCTTCTTTGAGTGTTTGGTAGATTCTCCAGTAAAACTATCTGAGCCTGGAGATTTCTTTTTTAAGAGTTTTTAAGATTATTTATTTGATTTCCTTAATAGTTACTGTGCTGTTGAAATTATTTCATATTGAGTTAGCTGTAGTAGTTTGTGTTTTCCAAGAGATTGATCCATTGTCTAATTCATGTAGGTAGATTGTTTGTACTATTCTCTTATTATTCTTTTGATGAATGCAAAGAATGTAGTAATATACTTTATGTTGAAAATTTGTGTCTTTTTTTTTCTGTCAGTCTTGCTAGAGGCCTGGCAATTTTATTTATCTTGTTCAAAGAACCAGATCTCTCTTTGGTTGATTTTCTATATTTTTAAATACCTTTCTCCCCCATTTTATTGAGACATAATTGAAATATAACATTATATTACTTTATGGTGTGCAATGTAATGATTTCATGTATGGATATGTGCTGAAATGTAAGTCTAGTTAACATCCATCATCTCACATAGTTTTTTTTTCTTGTGATGAGAACTTTAAGATTTACTCTCTTAGAAACTTTCAAATAAACAATACAGTATTGTTAACTGTAGTCACCATGCTGTACATTACATCCCTCAGAACTTCGTGATTTTAAAACTGGAAGTTTGTACCCTTTAACCCCCTTCACCCAGTTCCCTACCCCCAGGGGTAACCACCAACGTATTCTGTTTCTATGAGTTTTGGGGTTTTTTTTTAAGATTTCAGATTCCACATAGAAGTGAAATCATGTGATATTTTTCTTTCTCTGACTTATTTCACAGAGTGTAATGCCCTCAAGATCCACCTATGTTGTTGCAAATGACAGGATTTCTTTTTTTTTTTAATAGCTAAACAATGTTCCATTGTGGGTATGTGGGTGTATATCACAATTTATGCATATATACATATATGTGTATATGTGTACAGGTATGTGTAAATCACATGTTCTTTATCCATTCATCCATTGACAGACCCTTAGGTTGTTTCCATATCTTGGCTGTTGCAAATAATACTGTAATGAACATGGGAATGCATATATCTCTGTGAGTGGTTTCATCTCCTTCAGGTGTATACTCAGAAGTGGATTTGCTGGATCATATGGTAGTTCTATTTTTAATTTTTTGAGCAAACTCCATACTGTTTTCCACAGTGACTGCACCAATTTACATTCCCACCCACAGTGCATGAGGGTTCCTATTTGTCCGCATCATCACCAACACTTGTTATTTCTTGTCTTTTTGATATTAGTCATCCTAACTGGTGTGAGATGATATCTCATTGTGGATTTGGTTTGCATTTTCCTGCTCATTAGTGATGTCAAGCACCTTTTTATGTACCTGTTGGTCATCTGTATGTCTTTTTATTTAAAATCAGTTGATTAACATATAGTGTATTATTAGTTTCAGAGGTAGAGTTTAGTGATTCATCAGTTGTACATAACAACCGGCGCCTTCATTACATCAGGTGCCTTCCAATATGCCCATCACCCAACTACCCCATCTCCCTACCCACCTCCCCTCCAGCAGCCCTCAGTTTGTTTCCTAGAGTTAAGAGTATATCTTCTTTGGAAATACGTTTCTTTGGGAAAATATCTATTCAGATCCTCTGCCCATTTTGATATCAGATTGAATTTTTTGCTATTGAGTTGTACGAGTTCTTTATGTATTTTGAATATTAACCCCTTTTCAGATATTTTTTCCCAATTGGTAGGTTGCCTTTTCACTTTTTAATGGTTTCCTGTGCTGGGCAGGAGATTTTTAGTTTGAGGTAGCTCCACTAGTTTATCTCTGTATTAGTTGTCAAATGCAAAAAAATCATTGCCAAGATTGATGTCAAGGAGCTTACCCCCTACATTTTTTTTCTTCTATCAGTTTTATAGTTTCAGATCTTACATTCAAGTCTTTAATTCATTTTGAGTTGATTTTTGTATACAGTGTAAAATAGGGATCCAATTTCATTCTTCTGCATATGGCTGTCCAGGTTTCCTAACCATTTACTGACGAGAGTATCCTTCCCCCATTTTATATTGGCTCTTTTATCATAAATTAATCGACATATATACGTGGGTTTATTTCTGGGCTCTCTATTCTATTCCATTGACGTATGTGTCTGCTTTCATGCTTATACTATACTGTGTTGAAACAATAATATTGTAATATAGTTTGAAATCAAGAAGTGTGATACAGATTTTCTCTATTTTTAATCTCTTTGATGTCTGTTACTTATTTATTCTTTCTGTTCTGCTTTGGGTTTATATTGCTCTTTTTTTCCTAAGTTCTTGATACAGAAACTTAGATTATTGATCTGAGGCTTTTCCTCTTTTATAACTTATGCATTTAATTTATAAATTTTTTTTCACAATGCTATGTTAGCTCTTTCCCATAAATTTTGATATGTTGTGTTTTTTCATCCAGTTCCATGTACTTTTTATTTCCCTTGAGACTTCCTCTTTAACCCAAGGATTCCTTGGAAATATTTTTTTTAGTTTCTAAGTGTTTGGAGCTTTTCATGTTATTTTTCTCTTATGGATTTGTAGTTGATTCCATTGTGGTCAGGGAACATATCCTGTATTATTTCAATTCTTTCAAATTTGTTGAGTTTTTTTTATGGCCCAGGATATAGTCTATCTTGATATATTTCTGTGGGCACTTAAAAATAATATGTATTCTGCTGGTGGTGGTGGAGTGTTGGTTGGTGGTGTTGCATTTTATTACATCATTGCTGATTTTCTGTTTAGTTGTTCTAGACATTGTTGAAAGAAGAGTGTTGAAGTCTCTAACTATAATTATGGATTTGTCTATTACTCTTTTTAGTTCTATCATTTTTTATTTAGATTTTTTTTTATTTATTTGTCAGAGAGAGAGAAAGAGAGCACAAGCAGGCAGAGTGGCAGGCAGAGGCAGAGCGAGAAGCAGGCTCCCTGCTCGGCAAGGAGCCCAATGTGGGACTTGATCCCAGGATGCTGGGATCATGACCCGAGCTGAAGGCAGCTGCTTAACCAACTGAGCCACCCAGGTGTCCCTATCATTTCTTGTTCTATATGTTTTGCAGCTCTCATTTCGTGCATACACATTTAGGATTGCTCTGCCTTCTAGGTGGACTGATTCTTTTATCATTATATAATGTCCCACTCTGTCTCTGGTAATTTCCTTTCCACTGGAGTCTACTTTACTGGACATTAATATAGACATTTTGGTTTAAGAAATGTTTTCATGTTATATCTTTTTCCATCCTTTTGCTTTTAACCTGTCTATATAATTATATTGGGGTTTTTAAAATTTTTTTGAGTATAGTTGACACACAATATTACATTAGTTTCAGGTATCTCTACTTGGAGAGTAGTATAAGAAGCATGTTGTTAATTTTTTTCTTTTTTTTTTAAAGATTTTATTTATTTATTTGACAGAGAGAGATCACAAGTAGGCAGAGAGGCAGGCAGAGAGAGAGGGAGAAGCAGGCTCCCTGCCGAGCAGAGAGCCCGATGTGGGACTCAATCGCAGGACCCTGAGATCATGACCTGAGCCGAAGACAGAGGCTTAACCCACTGAGCCACCCAGGCGCCCTGTTAATTTTTTCTTAAACTCTGTTAGACATGTTTTTCATTAATAATAGAATCTAACTACCATTTTTAGTGATCCAGATTAAATTATAGTTGCATCCTAGTCTCTGTCCATTTCTCCTTTTTTAAAATTTTGTATTTAAATTAAATTTAATTAACATATAATGTATTATTAGTTTCAGAGGTAGAATTTAGAGATTCATCAGTTGCTTATAACACCCAGTGCTCATTCTATCAAGTGCCCTCCTTAATGTCCATCACCCAATTACCCCATCCCCTCACCCACCTCCCCTCCAGTAACCCTCAGTTTGTTTCCTATGATTAAGAATCTCTTATGGTTTGTCTCCCTCTCTGATTTAATCTTGTTTTATTTTTTCCTCTCTTCCCCTATGATCCTCTGCTGGCTCTTTCCATAGTTTGGCTATTGTGGACATTGCTGCTATAAACATTGGGGTGCATATGTCCCTTCGAATCACTATGTTTGTATCCTCTAGATAAATACCGAGTAGTGCAATTACTGGGTTATAGGGTAGCTCTATTTTTAACTTCTTGAGGGACCGCCATACTGTTTTCCAGAGTGGTCACAACCAGTTTCCATTACCACCAACAGTATAAGAGGTTTCCCTTTCTCTGCATCCTTGCCAATATCTGTTGTTTCCTGAGTTTTTAATTTTAGCTGTTCTGACTGTGAGATGGTATCTCATTGTGGTTTTGATTTGTATTTCCCTGATGCCGAATGATATGGAGCATTTTTTCATATGTCTGTTGGCCATACTTGGATGTCTTCTTTGGAGAAATGTCTGTTCATGTCTTCTACTCATTTCTTGACTGAATTTTTTTGTTTTTTGGGTGTTGAGTTTGATACGTACTTTATAGATTTTGGATACTGGCCCTTTATCTGATAAGAAATTTGCAAATTTAAATTTTGCCTTTTAGTTTTGTCGACTGTTTCCTTTGCTGTGTAAAAGATTTTTGTCTTGATGAAGTCCCAATAGTTCATTTTTGCTTCTGTTCCCCTTGCCTTTGAAGACGTGTCTAGCAAGAAGTTGCTGTGGCTGAGGTCAAAGAGGTTACTCCCTGTGTTCTCCGCTAGGATTTTGATGAATTCCTGTCTTGCCTGTAGGTCTTTCATTCATTTTGAGTTTATTTTTGTGTATGGTGTAAGAAAGTGGTCCAGTTTCATTCTTCTGCATGTGGCTGTCCAATTTTCTCAACACCATTTGTTGAAGAGACTGTCTTTTTTCCATTGGATATTCTTTCCTGCTTTTTTGAAGATTCGTTGAACATTGAATTGAGGGTCCATTTCTGTGTTCTCTATTCTATTCCATTATCTATATGTCTGTTTTTGTGTCAGTACCATACTGTTTTAATGATTACAGCTTTGTAATACAGCTTGTAGTACAGAATTGTGAGGCCTCCAGCTTTGATTTTCTTTTTCAGTTTTCCTTTGGCTATTTGGGGTCTTTTCTGGTTCTATACAAATTTTAGGATTATTTGTTCCAGCTCTGTGAAAAACATTGATGATATTTTGATAAGGATTGCCTTGAATGTGTAGATTGCTCTAGGTAGAATTGACATTTTAACAATATTTTTTCTTCCAATCCATGAGCATGGAATTATTTTTCCATTTATTTGTGTCCTTTTCAATTTCTTTCATAAGTGTTCTATAGTTTTCAGAGTACAGATACTTTACTCTTTGGTTAAGTTTAATCCTAGGTATCTTATAGTTTTTGGTTCAGTTGTAAATGGTATTGATTCCTTGATTTCTCTTTCTTCTGCCTCATTGTTAGTGTATGGAAATGCACCTGACTTCTGTGCATTGATTTTATATCCTGTGACTTTGCTGAATTCCTGTATCAGTTCTAGCAATTTTTGGGTGGAGTCTTTTGGGTTTTCTGTATAGAGTATCATGTCATCTGAGAAGAGTGAAAGTTTGACTTCTTGTCTGCCTCTTTGAATGCCTTTTATTTCTTTTCATTGCCCCTGATTGCTGAGGCTAGGACTTCCACTACTATGTTGAACAACAGTGGTGAGAGTGGACATCCCTGTTGTGTTCCTGACCTTAGGGGAAAAGCTCTCGGTTTTTCCCTGTTGAGGGTGATATTAGCTGTGGGTTTTTCATATGTGACTTTTATGTATATCATTATATTTTAAGTGAGTTTCTTATAGATAGCGTAGAGTTGGTTTCTATTTTTTAATCCATTCTGTCAATTTCTGTCTATTAAATTAATACAGTTTAGTCATTTAAATTTAGTGTAAATGAAGATTTATATGGCTTTGGTCTGCCATTTTATTTTGTTTGATTATTTTCTGATTTTAATTTATTTGTTTGCTTTTTCTTGCCTGCTGGTGGGTTGCTTGAGCACTTTTTTAGAGCTCCATTTTGATTTACCAGTACTGTTTCTGAGTATAGAAACAATATGTCTGTATACACTTTTTACTGGTTGTTCTAAATAATGAATTGTACATACATAACTTATCAGTCTATTGATATCACCATTTAAGAGCTGAAGTATAGAAACCTTAGTGTCCTTCATGTCCTTTTACCCTCACCTATTTATAATATTTATAATAAAACTTTCTAAAATGTTTCTTCTGTATATATGTAGAACCACAGCAACCAGTGTTATAATTTCAAGACAAGAAGGAAAGTCTATTTTATTTACCCATATTTTTGCTTACTGTGTTCTTTCTTTCTTTTTCCTGATGTTTCAAAGTTCTTTACTATTATTATCATTATTATTACCTTTCTGTTTAGAGAACTTCCTTTAGCCATTCTTTTAAAGTAAATTTGCTGGTGACAAATTCTCTTAGTTTCCCTTCATCTGAGACTGACTCGATATCCTCTTCATTCCTAAAGAATATTTTTACTGGTTATAGGATTCTGGGTTGACAGTTCTTTTCTTGAAAAATACTACACTGCTTGAAAAATACTACTCTGCTTGTCTGGCTTCCATTGTTTCTGATGAGAAATCTGCGGTCATTCAAATTCATTTTTCTTAAGAGGTAAAGTATAGTTTTTCTCTGACTGCTCTTAAGATGTTTTTATTTGTTTTTAATTTTCATAAGTTTAATTGTGATATGTCTTATTGTGGATGTCTTTGGATTTATCTTATTTGAGATTCTCTAAGCTTCTTAAATCTATAGGCTTACTTCTGTTGCCAAACTGGTGAAATTTTCAGTTGTTAGTTCTTTTTTTTCCCTTCCTACTTTATTTAGGCATAACTGATACACAAAAAAATCTGCATATAATGAATGTATATAATTTGGTGAGTTTTGGCATATATATACACTTGCATTACCACCACCGTAATCAAGACAAACATATTAAACATATTAATCACTTCTAAAAATTTCCTTGTGCCCCATTTTGTTGATTTGTTTGTTTGCTTATTTGTTTTGTGGTAAGAACACTTAACATCAGATCTACCCTCTTAACAAATTTTTAAGTGCACCATTCTGCATTCTCATTTCTTCTAGTGCTTTTTCAGCCCCATGCCCTTTCTCCTCCCTTTCTGGAACTCTGATGACACAAATGTTAGATCTTTTGTTATAGTCCCACAGATCCCTAATGCTCTGTCCTCTTTTCTTTTCCTCTTTATTTTCTCTCTGTTGTTCAGATTGGCTACTTTCTATTGTTCTGTCTTCCAATTCACTGATTCTTTCCTCTGTCCCCTCCATTCTCTGCTGAGTCCATCTTCTGAGCTTCTTATTTAGGTTATTTTATTGTATTTAGGACTTTCATTTCTAAAATTTCCATTTAGCTCTCCTTTATATCTTCTACTGCTTTGTTGAGGCTTTCTACTTATTTCAGTGATTTCGAGTTTATTCATAATTGCTCATTGAAGCCTTTTTACAGATGGCTGTTTAAAGATCTTTGTCAGACAATTCTAAAATCTCCATCATTTTGGTGTTGGCATCCATTTGGTTTTTTATTCATTCAATTTGAAATCATCCTGGTTCTTGGTGTGATGAGTGATTTCCTATAGAAACCTGGATATTTTTGTATTATTTAAACCTTCTGTTTAGCTAGGTTTCTTTGACACCATTTCCACAGGATAAGGTAGAGGGGGGCACATCCTCATTACTGACTGTAGGAGCCAGAAGTCCAGGTTTCCCACTCAGCCTCCATTGAAATCCAAGGGGGGAGGTTCCTCATTACTGCTGGGTTGAGATGAGAGGCCTGGCTCCCTACGTGGTCTCTATTGACACTTTGTGGAGGTAGCTTTATTACTTCTAGGAGACGATGAAAGCCTTGACTCTCCACTAGACCTCCTCTGACACCACCCCAGTGGGGAGTGGGAGGAATACCTTATTAGTCCCAGATGGAGGTAGAATTCCAGGCTCCCTACTGCAATGGGAGCAGGAAGGTATTAATGGCCAGCAGAGATGAAAACCCCAGATCCCTGCTTGGCCTTCTCTGACACTGCCTCAGCAGGGATGTAGGGATGCCTTGTTATAGCCTCATGTGTGTCAAAAATGTAGCTCCCTTTTACCCTTTTCTGGTATGATTTCTATGATGTTTAACTAGGGTAGAACAGTTATTGTCTAAAAATCTTCTGTCTTGCTAAACTGTCCTCTTCCTGGTCATTGGGCTAGAGAGAATGGGCTTTTGGTTGGGCTTTTTTTTGTTTTTCTCCATGGGTGTTCCCAAGTAACCAGCTTCTTCTGCTAAGTCTCTTTCTAGGACATTTTGATTCCTGTCTGAGCTTAGGGTATCTGTGCCCACATTGCATGGGGCTGGGGTTTTTGTTGTTGTTGTTTTGTTTTGTTTTGGGGGGGTTGTTTATTTTTAAAGGATTTTATTTATTTATTTATCAGAGAAAGAGCACACAAGCAGGGGGAGTGGCAGGCAGAGGGAGAAGCAGACTTCTGCTGAGCAAGGAGCCCAACGTGGGACTTGATCCCAGCACCCTGGGATCATGACCTGAGCCAAAGGCAGATGCTTAGCCAACTGAGCCACCCAGGTGTCCCTGCATGGGGCTATTGTAGCATCACTGTGAGGCTCCCTGGAAGACCATGTGGGTGCTGTCTGCCCCAAGGGGCCTCCTGAACATGGACAGAAGCAACAATGGTTTACAGACAGGAACATAGCATGGATAATGGAGGCGGGGGGGCGGGAGCAGGGGCATGAGTCATTTGTACTTTCTTTAGGTGTGTTTTTGGTGTTTAAAGAGCGATTTTTTTCATCATATGTCCAACTTTTATTATTTCTTTTGTTGTTGTTGTTGTTATGAAGAGTTCACAGCCATTATAGGAAAAACGAGAAACTGATGTTGAGGAAAAGAAGTAAACCTAAATCCTATCACCAAAGAGAAAGGCTATTAACTTTTTGGTACACGTTCTTGTTGTCTTTTAGTTTGAATATGTATACACACATACATCAATATATGTATATCTGTTTTTAAAATCAAGTAGAATAACATTAAATGTAGTTTTATTCAGTTTTATATCTTAAAGTAATTTCAAACTAACAAAAAATTGCAAGAATAAAATACAAAGAACTCCTATATCCCTTTTACCCAGATTCACCAAGTGTTTCCATGTTGCCCCATTTCTTCATCCTTTTCTCTCTTTCTTCCAGTCTCTTTACTCTTTACTCCTAAATATTTCGGTGTCTATTTTCTAAGAAGAAGGGCACTTATTTGCATAACCACAGGACAATTAGCATCATTACAGTAGTGGGTTATCTAATCTATAAACCATCGTTCAAATATTGCCAATTGTCCTAATATTTGTTTAGCTGGTTTTTTTTTCTGATCCGGTATTCTTCCTGAAATCATATGCTATATTAGTTTTCATCTCTCTTTAGTTTCCTTTAATCTGGAGCCATTCCTCAGCCTTTATTTATCTTTCTTGGCTTTAAAATTTTTAAGGAGTACAGGCCAGGTATTTCACAAAATGTACCTCCATCTGGGTTTGTCTGATCTTTCCTCCTGATCAGACTCAGGTAATGCCTTTTAACAGGAATACCACTGAAGTGATGTTGTGTCCTTCTCTGGGCATCTTATCAAGAGGCACTTGATATTCGTTTGTTCTGTTTTCGTAATGTTAACTGTTATCTCTTGGTTAAAACGGTGTGTTCCAGGTTTCTCCCCTGTGAAGTTACTATTTTCTCCTTTGTATTAGTAGATAATTTGTGGAGTGATACTTTGAGACTGTGTAAATATCCTCTACCTCATTAAAGATTCACATAACTTTTAGCATCCATTGCATGATCACTTGTTACTGTGATGGTTGCAAAAATGTTATTTTCTCATTTCAATAATCTATTCTACATGTATTAGTTGGCATTCTATTATAAGGATGTGGTTTCTCTTTATGCATTTTTTCACTAAAAACTGTTAATGCCTATTGTGATATCGCAGTGCAGTTCTGGTACTAACCACCCAGAGTTATCACAAACTCCACAGGTTAAGGGCACAGCCTCCAACAAGACTATCTTCACTTCAGATGCCAACCACACTTTGGGGGACCACAAGTCACCCACTATTTTGACCAACAAGTTGCAAATTTGGGAGATTCACATGACCCCCTCAGGTTTGATGGTTTGCTAGGAGAACTCACAGATTTTAGGAAAGTGTTATACTTATGATTACAATTGTATTATGGAGGATATAGATTAGGATCAGCCAAACAAAGTGACACATAGAGTGAGATTTGAGAGCATTTCTTCCCACAAGTCTTTGATGTTATTTGCCTGGTGCCAGGTGTTACTCTGAGTTAGGCAATGGAGGTACAAGTCAGACCCAGGGAGCAGACCTGCTGCCTGCTGATGAGAAGAAGGGAAGACCACCCAGGTAGAGGGAAGGGCATTGCAAAGATGCAAAGACACGAACCATGTGGTGCTCTTTAGCATGATTAGAACATCGGTCAGTACATTATATATAATATAGAGTGACAGCATTGTGGAGAATGAGGCTGTCCCCTTGTCCTGTGGGCCAGGAAGGAGCAGAGTCTGTGAAAGGAAATGAGCAGGGCAGTGACAGGATCATAGCTATGTGACATAATTAGATTTCTGCACATCATGGAGAATGGACTGCAAGGAGAGGAAGCTCAGGAACTGCCAGAGGTTTTTAGAGAAAAGGCAGGAGATGATGGAGAAGAGTACAAGTTAAGGTGGGAGCCATAGGCATGCACAGCAGGGGTGGGTCAAAGTGAGGAGAAGTGCTCTAGGAGAGGCATCAAGGAAACCACACTGGGGTGTATGAGCTCTCTTGCCTGGCCCAGCATCCCTCTGATAGAAGCCTTCTCACTGGCATCCATCCTAGAGTCCTGTGTGCTTCCTCTTCCCATTTTACCTGGTTGCTAATTTCCCCAAACAGGATAAACCCAAAGAAATCTGCACAGAGACACATTGTAATTAAACTTCTGAAAACCAAAGACAAAAATCTGGAAACTAGGTCAGATGCAGTATAGCTGATTTACAGAGTTAATAATAACTCCACAAGTGTGCACAGAGCAGGAAACTCTTCATTAATGTGCTATTTTTGCAAGGGTTTGGTATCAAAGTTATGCTGGTTTCATAAAAGGGACTTGGAAGCTTTCCTTTTTTCTCTCTGCACTGAAATGCTTTAAATAGCATTGAAGTTATCATTCTCTAAGGATTTGGTTGAGCTCACTGATGGGCCTGGTAATTTCTTTCTTTCTTTTTTTTTTTTTTTTTGTTTACGTCTTTATTAAGATATTCTCATGAAACTGTCACTACAATCAACATGGCCTTAGATCTTACCTAAGTGACTTCTCCTGGATCACATATCAGGTGGGTGACATCCCCCCAAATTTCCTTGTGTCCCTTTGCAATCCACCCCTCCTCTACTCTTGTCCCCAGGCAACCCTGACCTTCTTTCTCCTATTATAGATTGCATGTTCTAGAATTTATGTAAATGGAATCCAAAAGTATGGACTCTTTCTCTGTTTGGCTTCCATAACTCAGCCTACTTATTTTGAAACACACCCATGTTGTGTGTATCAATAGTTCATTTTTATTGCCAAATAGAATCCATTGTATGAATACACACCATCTGTCTATACATTTACCAGTTGAGTGATATTTGAGTTGTTTCCACTTGGGGACTATTATAAATACAGGTGCTCTAAACATTCATGTGCAAGTTTTTGTGTAGACATATGTTACTTAAGAGTGGAAATACTGGGCCACATGATAGGTATATATTTAACTTTTTAAGAAACTGCCAAACTGTTCCCAAGTAGTTCCATTTTACATTCCCACCAGCAGTGTACAAGAGTTGCAGTCACTCTGTGTCCTCACCAACACTGGGTATAGCCAGTCCTCCTATGAGTCTTTGGTTACTATTGACAACTTTCTTAATTTCTTCTCTTTATCTTAGGCTTGGTTTGCCTAGACAAAAGAGGTGGTCATAACTTAGGTACTGATGTTTCACTGCAGTTTAGGAGTTGGGAGTACAGATTGAGGGAAGACTGGAAGGGAAGCAGGGAAGGAGAGAAAAGCGAACTCAAGGTGGTACATTGTTGAACTAGTCACAGGTACACAAGAAAACACAGTAGGTCACTCAGCCATGTGATGTCTCTAGAGAAGCCATGTGGAACTGGAACATCTTGGAAGAGTATATGGTTAAGGAAGGGGGAGGAATTTATCCACCAATGGTTTTCCACCTCCTCTCTTTCCTCGTCCAAATTCGCTCCATGGAGACTTAACTGCCCTGAACGTGTTGCGTGGCCCCTTTGGACAGCTGCTTTCCCTAGATCTGACATCCCAGAGCATAGTGTGGACACCCCAGGGCACAGTGCTTCATCTGAAGAAACAAGAGACCCTGGGCAACCTGTCAGGTTGGACCAGGACACTGGGGCCATGTGCATCTTGCAGTGGGGGGTGCGAGGGGAGACCGTGCTGAAGCCCAGACAGGACTCTGTGGGAGGTTGAGCCCACAGCAGTTAAGAGATGAACTGGTGGTGGGGCCAGAGCTCCACTGAACAAGCAAATGAGGTAGGGGTTGTGGCATAGCCAATGGAGTAGAGCAGACCTGGAGAGGACCATAAGTTGAGTTGGGGACAGTCTTCTGAGACAATTTACATCTTAGCACCTCTGAGGTACCTTAGCACCTATGACATAGTCCTGAGATGTAGGCAGGGATTTATAGCCCTGCATTTCAGATGAAGATGGGTCTTACCTAAGTGGTTTGCCCAGGATCATACATCAGATGGGTAACACACTTAGGCTTCTGTCTGGACCCAGTACTCTCTATCCATGTCCTATATGGACGCCATATATTCTCAGATATACATTTTGGAGACCGTGTCTGATTTGGAGCACCTTCCAGAAGTCAGAGAAGCACATCTCAAATCTTCTGTTAGTTCTTTCTTTCAGCCAGTTTGGGGAAGTAAAGCAGCAGGAGGTCCATATAATGAGTCTGCCATGGGAAAGAGGTTGGAGAATGGGGGTTTAGTCCTACTTTGTGTGAACTTAGACTAATAATTGGTCCCCTCAAACCTCTGTTCACTCAGTCAGCAAGCGTTTGGTAAGAGTATATGTACTGTGTGCCATACATTGTGCTCATTGTAGGGAATATAAAAATGAGTACAATGGTCCCAGTCCTAATGAAATTTCTAATCCTGACCCTCCCCTATATTCATGCCTCTTGCCAAATTGTAGAATCCCTTCCTCTTTTCCCTTGACTATGGGATGAATAGGGAAATATTGATCTGACTAATGAATATAACTTCTTACTCTGTGACTTCAACACCACCATATGAAGAAGCTCTGAGCTAACCTGAAGAATGATGAAAAAGATAGGATTGGCCATCCCTATCCACCCAGCTGACAGTCAGTCCCTGAAAGCAGAATCAGCCTGTTGGCCTATAGTTAACCACAGACATGTTAGAGATCCAGTTAATGCCAGAAGAACTGCCTAACTGAGCCCAACCTATATCACCAACCCACAGAATTGTAAGCTAAATAAATTATTGTGGTTATAAGTCACTAATTTTAAGTTGTTTTGTTATATAACAACAACTAACCAATACAACATGTAAAATGCTTAGCATAATAATCACAGTTTAATGAATGGAGATGGCAATAATGATGATGACGATGATAGTGGTGATGATGACAGTATCTATGCTCAGGTCACTGTTGGGAATAGAAGAAAAGGTGATTTCATGACTTTTGCCCTTAAAGGAGCTCATGACATAACATTATTCACAAGAAAAAAAAGTCAACAAACAATGACTTCTAATCAACTCCCACTCACTTTTTTATTCTTCAAAATCTTGACCAATCATGAAGGCCTCAAGCCCCTGCTAGGGAGATTTGACTTCACGTCCATTATGAAGGTACACTGACAGGTTTGAAGCTGGGCATGTGGAATAAGGACCATTTTGGAAAGATCCTGCAGTGAGCAGGAAGGGTCAGGGAGAAAGATGGCCTGAGGGAGGGAGAAGGCCAATGTCAGCCTCCTCCTTATGTCTTTCATAACACCCGTGACCCTCACAATAACTCTGCAGGGCCTGGTGTGACTGGCCCTCCATCTTCTTAAATCTTTCTTCCCCATTCTCACTCTGCTCCACCCACTGGTTTCTCGTAGTCCTTTAGACATGCCCTGACTTAGCTCCCCTCAGTGCCTTTGCACATGCTGTTATCTTCCCTTCTTTCCTGGGTCACTTGTGCTCATCCTTCAAATTTCTGTAACTCACATGTCTCTGAATCCTTCGTCTAAACCAGGTCACCCTGAAATACCCACCAAAAACTCTATGCTTTTCTTCCGTGGCAGTTTCCATGGTTTATACTTGCATATGTAATATAGGAGTGATGCTTTGATGGGTATCAATCTCCTCCACCAGACTATGAGCTCTGCTGGGTCTGTCTTGCTCACTGTTATGTCCAGAGCCTGGCCCAGTGCCTGGTGTGTACCGGACATGAACAAAATGGATGTAAAATGAATGGATGTCCTTGAGTGAAAACCCTTTGGAGCAGAATATCCATGCTCACTTAGAATCTCTCTGTCCTGAAATGACGAGAGAGAATGAGGGGGAGAACAGGGCCACAATCCTTAGAGCTCTTCCTTAGGGACAAATTTTGTCTTGTCCTGGAAGTGTCACTCAGGACTCCTGGCTCCGGTTTTATAGCCAGAGGACGCATTTAATCCAGACAATAAGTAATCCATCCCACCAGCCCTGGTGGCTGAGCAGAAGGTCCTTAAGGAGAAACTAACACTGATGTGGAACATTGAGTTCCCCAACCTCAAGGACATAGAAATCTCCTGCAGGGTTTTAATCATCTATTTGAACAAGGCATGCTTCCCCTAGCCTTGCTTCATAAACAAGTCTGTGATCAGAGGCAAACAAACAGCCCCTGTGTGGACATCTGACGCCTGGAAGATTTCATCTGGGCAACAGAGAGACTCCACAGAGAAACACACAGAGCTAAAAAGCAAGGAAAACCTTTGTGCCCTTAGTCTATTGTTCCCAAATAGGACAGTCACTAACATCTCTCCCCTTCCTTTTCCAGAATTCCTCTTTGCAATTGGAGCTCCTGGCTTACATATAAATTTTTTTACGGTTTTATGTGTCCCTATCTTTCCATTCCTCCCACTAGACCATAAGTTGCATGCGGGCAAAGGGTAAGGATAGATCTCATTCATCCATTGTTTCCTCACCCATAACTCAGTAGTTGGCATAGAGCTGGCTGCATAAATGTTTCCTGAGGGGCGCCTGGGTGGCTCAGTGGGTTAAAGCCTCCGCCTTCGGCTCTGGTCATAATCTCAGGGTCCTGGGATCGAGCCCCGCATCAGGCTGCCTGCTCGGCGGGGAGCCTGCTTCCTCCTCTCTCTCTGCCTGCCTCTCTGCCTACTTGTGATTTCTCTCTCTGTCAAATACATAGATTAAATCTTAAAAAAAATAAAAAATAAAAAATAAATGTTTTCTGATTGGATAAGGAACAGTGAAAGTTTGAGTTACAAGTGGAATGGAGAGAGGGCACACAGTCTGAGGATAGGCTCATGTATACTTTCTGTAGTTAGAAGCCTAGTAGAGAAATGGAATGGAGACTGCTGAGTTTGGGTCTCTGGATCAAGCTATGCCTGACACCTTGAACATCACTGGAGTTTTCAGTCATTTGTGCCAGAATATTCCCTTTGTTGATTAACCCATGTCCGCATAAAGACTTTATATAAACACTCATAACATCTGTATTCATAATAGTTAAAAACTGGAAATAGCCTAAATGTCCATCAGCAGGTGAATGAATAAATTAACTGAGATACAGCCATGTAACAAATCCATATAACAGAATACTACTCAGCAGCCCAGCAATAAAAGGAGTGAACTACTGACACATACAACAATATAGGTGAATCTCATAGACATCATGCTGAGCATGATAAGCCACATTTAAAAGACCACATACTGTGTGATTCTATTTAAAAGAATTTCTAGGATGACTTAAAAACTATGGTGAAATGATTCAGATTAGTGGTTGGTTGCCTTTGATGAAGTGGGAATTGACTGGAAAGGGAAGTAAAGGTACTTTCTGAGAGCTGGAAATATTTTATATCTTGATCTGGGTGATAGTTACATGCATGTACAGATATGTAAATGCTATACATTTAAAATGTATGCATTTGGGGGCACCTGGGTGGCACAGTTGGTTAAGCATCTGACTCTTGGTTTCAGCTCAGGTCATGATCTCAGGGTCACGGAATTGAGCCCCATGTTGGACTCCAAGCTCAGTGTTTTGAGATTTTCTCTCCCTCTGCCCCTCCTGCTCATGCTTTCTTTCAAAAATGAATAAATAAATCTTTTAAAAAGGATAATAAAATAAAATAAAATGTATGTATTTTACTGTATGTAAATTATATCTTACTTTTTTTAATCTTTGGATTAGATTCTCTCTGAAGTCCTTCTAATTCTCTTGAGTTTAGGGTTCTAGGTAATTTTTTCCCATTTCTGAGTTCCTTTGGTGTCCTGTAGCTAGAAGACATTAGGATAGGAATCCAGAGATCTGGGCAGTGGCCAGGCAGAGTTGTGGAGCAGCAGAAACTGAGTAAAAGCAGAGGAAGCCAGATGGTGGCCAGAAGAAGAAGCAGAGACACAAAGAGAAGGGAGAGAGGGAGGAAAAGAGAAACGAGAGACAGACAAAGGAAGACAAAGAGAGACCGGGAAAAGGGCAAGGAGACAGAGATCCAGAGAGTGAGACAGAGAGAGATGCACAGATAGAGTCACAGAACCAGTGAGAGAAGGAGACTAAGAGAGACAGAGAAAGATAAAGAGCTAGAAAACCAGAAAGAGGATTTGGGAGGGGGGAGAGGAAGAGAGGGAGAGAGAGGAAGAGAGACACACAGGGAGAGATAAGGAAAGGAATTTAGATTATTGTATGTGGCCCCAGCGAGGTAGCCATTTTGCCTCTTGCCAGATTTCTCCACTCACTGCCACATCCCTGTAGGGACCACTGGATGCTACACTTGTCCTTGAATCTCTCCAACCTCCATCTATACCTATTTCCAATGAAGAACTGCTTCCTTTGTGTTGACTTCCTTGTGCAGCCCTGAAAGTCCCCCCAGAGCTGTGTGGTTATTCTTCCTTCGTGTGCCATCCTCACCCCAAGGATGGGTGTATCCAGAGGGCAGGGACCTGCTGTCATCAGGCTCATCCTCCAGTCTTCCACACCTGTGCCCAGCAGGCAAGGTTCAACTGGTCAAGTTGACACATCGGTTCATTTTTCCTACAAGGAAGTAGTCAAGGGTGTTGCAAGAATCTTATACCTTTCAGTTGCGTTTGGGACAGTGGCTCCAGCCCCTGGGCCAACCCATCAGGTCCTGGTTGTAGGGCTGGAAGAAACTGGTGGGGACACTGTCTGCCCCCAATGGGGAATTGTGCTGTTATACAGGACAGAAGGAGTGTTGAAATCAGGAAACCCAGATCAGAAAACACTGGAGTGCCAGCCAAAGCACGTGAGTCCTAAATGGGAAGATCAATCACACAGTGGGCCCAGAAGCATTCAGAAAGTGGAGCTTGCTTGGGCAAGAGGTACAGGGCTAAAACTGAATTAAGCAAAGGTGTAAGAGGGTCTCTTGGGGCCGGTGTGCTGGAAAGACCCGTGGGCGGGCATGGTGTGTGTCTGTTACACAATTTCCCAGTGGTCATTGAACTTGGGCCGAGCAACCAAGACCAAGATCCTCCTTCCTCCCCCTTCCTTCCAGGCAGCCAGAACGCCCAAGGTCTCAGCTGAGTGGATTAACTACTAAATCATCACATAAGAAGCCCAATTTAAGACTTAAGGGATGGCACCAAGTGTGGATTTTGCTAGAACTTCTCTCATCCACTGCCAAGACAGCTTCCTTTGAGGACGGCCCTAACCACATGTTGGCCATGCCTCAGTTTGGTATCCAGAATGGCTGTGCCCACAGTCCTTTCTATGGACTGACACTTGCCTGACAGCACAGCTCTGAGATCTGGGATTTTTCCATCTTTTTGTTCCCAGATGGCCCCATCTGAGGCCCTAGACCTTTAGGAATGTGTTTTGCCTGGGTCCCAGGGGTGACACTAATGAGTTCTGAGTTCTCTTCTGTTCTCTCTGACTGGGATGTGGTTCCGAGCGTGGGTGGAGGAATTCTTGAGTGTGGTTCTTGTTTGCATCTTTGGAAATCCTCTGGCAGGAAGAGAGGCCAGGACTCGGTGTCTGTTCTAACGGGAGCTGCACTGGGGATTCTAGTTGACAGGGAGGTGGGTCTTTGAAGAACTGGGGAAGAAGCAGAAGTGGCTTTTATTTCTCCTCCCACCCCTACGTTTGTTTCATGCCATTGCACTGCCTGTTTCAGGGATTTAAAAAAAATCTTATTTTTGAACAGATTTCCAGTCTACCATTCATTCATTCATTGTGTGACCTGCCATCTCTGTGCCTCAAATACCTCACCTGTCTGTGCTGGTTCCAACTTAATGATTCAAGCCTTCTCTGAACTCCAAACCTGCCAGTCCTCTGGAAAAAAAAAATCACTTTTTTCCTCACTTTCCAAAAACAAAGGACAAGAGCCAATATACAATTGGTTATCTCTTTGCTCTAATGGTGAGCCTGGTTTCTCAGTAAGCAGAATTAGCATGATGGTCTCCTAGCTGTAGAGAAGAAGAAATGCTATAACAAGCTTGAAAGGGATTTGCAAACTGAAATGAATGATGCAAATATATACACCAATATCTGCCCCAATTTTTCTTTTTTCTCTCTGTGTGTGTGTGTGTGTTGATATGTGTCTGGCATGTATATATTGGTGTGGCTGTGTGTTGTGCGTGTGTGCGTGTGACTGGCATATGTGTATATTGGTGTGACTGTGTGTCATGTGTCTGTTTGTGGAGTCAGTGAGTTATTGCATGTAAAGTCATGGGCCTAGAACATAGTAAATTCTCAATAAATGTGAATCATTATGAAAGCTTACAACTTCTGGTTTTGTTTTTTGTTTTTTTTACCTTATTTTCCTTATCAAGGTGTGACATTCAGTAAAGTGTCCGCATCTTAGCTGTAGAGCTTGCTGGATTTTTGCATGTGTATACATGCATGTGACCACCACCCAAATCAAGATATAGGGCATGTCCAGCTCCTAGCAGCTTCTCCCCTGAGTTAGTATCTCCAATCTTCTGACTTCTGTCATCGTAGATAGGTTGTCTGTAGTTTCAGTCTTCACATAAATGGAGCCATACAGTATATACTCTTTCATGTCTGGCTTCTTCAGTTCAGCATATTGCCTCTGAGAATCCATGTTGTGTTTAGCAGCAGCCTTTCTCTTTTAACTTCCGGCGTGGTATAGCATTGTGCAAACTTACCACCATGGGCTCATCCATTCTCCTGTCCATTCAGTCGGTTGCCAGTCCACGCCATCATGAGTAAAGCTCTGTGAACAAGGCTTTAGTGGACATAGGCACTGATTTCGGTTGGGTATCTACCCAGAAGAGAATTTCCCTGGGTCATAGGGTACATGCATCTTTGGTTTTAGAAGACGTTGCCAGTTTTCTGAGGTCGTTTTAAGTTACCATCCAAACAGCAATAATGGAGTTTTCCAGTTGGTTCACATCCATCTACATTCTTGCTGTCACAGTCGGTTTTGCCAGAGGCAGTTGGTGTGATGGAGTCTGGGTGGCAAGGTATCTGTTAGGGGTCAGCACCTGTGAGGAGAAAGAGGAGGAACAGAACTGGGCAGAGGGAGAAGCTGATCTGTAATGCAGACCAACAGAGCCCCAGTCACCATTTCCATAACTCATGATGCTTTTGCACTTCTTGGCCATTTGGAGACCTTCTTTTGTGCAGTGCCTATGCAAGTTTTTGCCCATTTAAAAAATTGTGATGTTTATCTTTTTCTTATTTTTTTAAGATTTATTTCTTTATTTTGAGAGAAAGAAAGAGAACAAGCACTCAAGTGCAGGGTGGGGGAGGGGCAGAGGGAGAGGGAGAGATAATCTTAAGCAGACCCCTTGCTGAGCACTGAGCCTGACTTGGGGTTCAATCTCATTACCCTGAGATCACGACCCAAGAAGAAACCTAGAGTCTGACACCTAGCTAACTCTGCCACCCAGGCGCCCCTATCTTTTTCTTATTAATTTGTAAAAGTTCTTTATATAGAGCAGGTAGGAGTTATTTTTCATAGATGTACTGCAAACATCTTCTCTCAACCTGTTTTGTTTAGGAAATTTTTTCCTATCCTAGGGTCACGAAGATATTCTTCTATTTTTTCTAGGTTTATCATTTTACTTTATTGTTTTTAAAAGATTTTACTTATTTATTTGAGAGGGAGAGTGCCAGAGGGAGAAGCAGGCTCCCTGCTGAGCAGGGAGCCTGAAGTGGGGCTTGATCCCAGGACCTTGGGATCATGACCTGAGCAGAAGGCAGATGCTGAAATGGCTGAACCACTCAAATGGCCCTTTACTTTAGATCTATGATCCATCTCAAATTAATATTTGTATATAGTATGAAGTAGGTTTGTTTATTCCCCATATGGAAATTCAGTTGAGCTAATACTAGTCACTAAAAGGATCATCTTTCCCCAACTGAATTATAGTGCATCTTTACTGTAAATCAGCTAATGGAATATGTGTTGGTCTCCTTATTCTGGCCCATTTGACAGGATTATGCTATACCACAGTGTCTTACCTTCTGTGAACTTATAAAAACCCTTGACATTTGGTAGTGTTAAGTCCTCCAACTTTTTTCTTTTCTGAGATTGGCCTCACCTATTCTAGGTCCTTTGAATTGCCATATAAATTTTAAAATCAACTTATCATTTTCCTCAGAAATATCTGCTGGAATATTAATCTACATTGGGTCTACACTGAATATGCAAATATGTTTTGGGAGAATTGACATCTTCATAATACTAAGTTGGTCAATCAGTGACTATGGCGTAGTTCTCCATTGAGGCCTTCTTCAGTTTCTCTGAGATGTTTTATAGTTTTTAGCATAGAGATCTTGTACCTCTTTCATTAGATTTACTCATAAATATTTGATGATTTTTAGTATTAGTATAAATGATATTTAAAGTTTTTCATTTTCTTGTTGCTAATATATAGAAATTCAATTAATTGTTGTATGTTGATTATGTTCAACAACCTTGCTAAATCTACTCATTCATTCTAGTAGTTTGCAGATTATTTGGATTTTTCCATATATAATATTGTCATCTGAAATAATGACTGTATGTTTCCTTTCCAATCCTTATCTGTTTTATTTTATTTTTCTTGCCTTATTGAAATGACTGGGTCCTACCCTACAACACTGGATAGAAATGTTAGTGGTAGATATCCTTTTCTTGGTCCTGTCCTTAGAAGAAAAGCATTCAGTATTTTACCATTAATGGTGATGTTAGTAATGGTTGTGTGCATGCATGTATGTGTGTCTGTCTGTCTCTGTGTGTGTTTCTATGCTCAGCGATTCCCTTTATCAGATTAAGGAAGTTCTGTTTGACCCTCTTTTCTCAGAATTTTTAACATGACCAGGCATTGAATTTTAACAAATATTTTTCTGCATCTGTTGGTTTTAGCTCACATCTAAGCTGCAGCTCTCAAAAGCTGCGACATGGTTTCTGACTGGTGTCAGGCCACAGGTTTCTGAGGGAGTTGGACCCTCATGGGAGACAGACAAGATGACTGCAGGAGGGCAGGAATGTGAGGTACCCCAAAGAGATAAGTCGGTGACACCTGCAGTCATCCATCTGAGCCCTCATGGATTCCTGCTCTGCTCATTCCCAGCAAGCCCTTGAGATCTGTTTTCTGAGTGGTAACCAGACTCTTTTAGACAACCCTGTGCCAGGGATTATGTTAGGGCATCAGGGATGACACTCGACACAGGTACTCCAGGGCCCTCAGGGGTCATCATGTCTTTTTTTTTTTTTTATGTGTCATGTCTTTGTGCGGCTCTTAGAAGGAACCAGATTTGGGCTAGAACCAGCAGGCCTGTGTCTCTCTCCTTTATTCCCATAGCGTCTCTCTTCCAGGGACCAACCACTCTTGGGAGCAGCTGGACTATGTACAAACAGGGAAAGAACTGTGGAAAATGCATCAAATCATCCCCACCCTTGCCACTTCATCCCCTGCCTAGTTGTCTTGTGGATACTTGGCTTTTCCAGTGCGGTCTGGGAAGACTTAGAAAGTTTCCTTCCAGAGCCCCAGGAAGCCAAGAACGGGAGCTGCCCCAGGCCATTTCTGTCCCTGGGTCTCCTTTCAAAGGATTTCTGGATAGATGAGCGAGATTGTGGCTTGTGGGAAGTCAGGAGAGAAGGCCTGTCGTTTCAGATTTCTGGCTTGGCTCACAGATTCAAGCTAATTCCCAGACTAGACGCCTCGATCCACTGGGAATAAAGGCCTTCTCTTCAAAGAATGCCCATCGTATTTGTTGCTTCTGCTGCCTTTGCTCGGATACCCTTACCTGCTTCCCATAGCAGGTCTCTGCCCCAGCCAGACCAGTGTGGAAATTAGGAAGTGTGGGTTACAAATTACAGAAACAGATGGCAAACTAGCCCACCCCTCCAAAGAGGGGAAATTTATCAGTTCACAGATCTGAAAAGTTTAGAGGGAAAATCCAGGGGCTCAAACATTGTCATCAAGAACGTGACTCTCTCGATCTTTGGCTCTGGTTTCTCCTCCATGGGCTTTATTCTCAGGCAAGCTCTTCCTTTACAATGGCAAAGATCTGGCATACATCCTCCCTGCTTCGTAGCTACAGTGGAAATACAGCACTTCTTTTCCATAGGTGAGGCAAAAATACCAGGAAAGGTGCTCATAGGCTCAGGTTAATTCACACGCCCATATTGAGAATCAACCCCACTGGAAACATATGCTATGAGAATGTGGGAAGGGTGGATCCTGAGAGGAGAAAAGGAAAGCACTTGCAACTAGAATTAAATGTGCCAGGCAGGCAAAATCTCTGGGTGCCACCTCCTCCAACTGTCCCTGCCCCTGTCCCATGCTTCGGTCACCTTTTTCCCTTTCTGGAATGTTCTTTCCCAGGCTTAATGTTTCCCTTCCTCCAATCCTCACCTGGCCTTCCAGCTCAGACAGATCTCCCCCTTCCTGGAACTCCCAGTGTGTCAGTGGTCTATACATTTGATTGTACTCTAAAATGAATATAATTTGAATGCTTTCTTCTGATTCTATCATAATAATATTTGTTCCCCAGGCAAATCAAAATATAAAGATGAAATCCCATTACCCATAGAGGCTTCTCAGGGGAAATGACACTGTGCCCGGGTCTGAGGTTTGAGTAGAAATGAGGCACCAGAGCTAGGAGTGTTTCAGGTTAGGGAACCAGCTCATGCAAAGACTGAAGAGATCCGAGGAAGTGAAAGCAGCTCGGTGAGTAGGAATGGAGTGCAAGAGGGTAGCAGAGAAGGTTGGCACGTGAGGGCCATGGCAAGAAGTTTGGCTTTTATTCTACATGATATGGGAAGCTCCTGGAGGGCTTTAACCAAGGAGCCTGGTGTTTGGGACACCTTTCTTGGTGATGGAGGGGAGACGTCAGTGGGACAAGTTTGGAACTTGGGAGGCCAGTGTGGCCCCCCAGGCTAGAGATGATGCTGGTTCTGCTCAAGGTGGTAGAGAGAGAGAGAGAGAGAGAGAGAGAGAGAGAAAGAGAGAGAGAGAGAGAGAGGAGCGGGTGGATTGGGGTGAGGGAGAAGGGTTGGGAGATATCTAGGTTTCTGGCTTGAGCAGCTATGTGGATGGAGTTCATTTACTGCCATGGGGAAGATGGGAAGAAAGACGTTCTCTCTAGATGGACACCCAAAATGGATTTATACTCCCACTTGACATAAGTTGCATGGAATTGCTTTGATTAGTGCTCTTTTCTCAACTGAACATCTTTTCCATATCAGTAATGTTTCTTGATAGCATCCTTGGCAATACCCGTGTACTATTCTATATGATGTACCACAATTTTTTTAAAGGCCCCCATGTTAAGAAACACTTAAGTTGTTTCTGGACCGCCCATTTAGAACTCTTTTAGCTGTCAAGTTGCTTTGTTTCTCAAGTCATCTGTCCCTTTAGTTCATCTGTAACTTTCCCAGGCCTCGGGACCACACCTTCTCTGCTCCTTCCTTTGGTGTCTGGTGTTTTGGCCACTAGATGGTGGTGTTGCCTAGTGTCTCCTGGTGGTTCCTGCCCACTTCAGTCATGCTTGAGGGAACTCCAGAGAAGGGCACCCAACCTCCCAACAGGGGCAGTGGCTTCTGAAATGTGGTATTCAAATTGCTGATGGTGCCTGAGGTGGTTTGAGGGGGTGCTGGGACCTACATTACCAAGGCTTATTTCCTTGTTTTTAGGAAAACAGTAGTTTATCCCTCAATTCATGGTTTCACAGATATTATTATTATTTAGAATAGGGTTAAGTTAAAAGAAAAATATTTTAATTTAACTTAAGTTTTAAATTTAAAGAAAACTCATAGTGCAGGTAGCATACAGATAAATCATTGGCTTCATTACAAATCATGGGTCTAGATGAGAAGCTATGATGGATTCCTAAAATCTTGGAATGACTGAATTTAAAATTCTGCACCCTAGAAAACATCAAATCTTAGAACTCATGGAGCCTTGGAAGTGGAGTCTTCAAGCCACAGTATCTTTGGTTGGATTTTCAAAAATACCATGGAAAGACAACATTTTAATAAAATAATCATGCAATTCTTAGAATCCATGAGAACTTGGGATCTGAACATCTTGGAAGATTAGACATAAGGGATCCTAGGCTCCTAGAGCACCAGTGTGAAGAGATCTCTTCTTGGGCAGAGGGGGAAATTGCAGTCAAAAAAAAGAGACTACGAGACATGCAGGAAGCCCTGGCGAATGGTGGCCCTTGAGGCTCTGACCCTCTTACTCCTGCCTCAGGGTCACCCCTCCCCTTCCCCAGAGCATCTTCCTCTTCCCTTGATGCTCAGGGCTTCCAACTGTGGGGCCCCACATAGGGATTTTCACACCCTCTCTTTCTTTTCTCTTTATCAACACTTACTTATCCAGCTTCCTTCTCTATGCTAGCTAGTCAGATAGGTTCATTCATCCATGCCACCTCAGATTAATGGGTAAGGGAGTAATTTATGCACACGCGTGTCCTTTCTCACAAATAACATGTGCTTCCTACAGACTGTTGCAATCTCCAGGGTGCTGCTGATGGTGGAATGCAAAGCAATATGGCCAGCCAGTGAGAACAGTATCTTGAGGGCCTGGTGTCTTTGGGTGTCCTTCAAATCATCACCTACTTAGAGCCTCAATTTTTGCTCTTCACTCTTCATTCCTACCCAAAAATGAAGAGACTGGATTTGGGATTGCAGATTGGACACCCAGGGAAAACTCCTTGCTTTTATGTCCATCCTGATCTCAATGTTCAGATGCCTAACTGGAGATCACACTTTTTAGCTTCTAGAATTCTGAACTTTAATAAATCCTTCTCATCTTTCAAGACTCAGCTCAGGTGTTATTTCCTCTAGGAAGCCTTCTAGGATTATTCTTCCCCATAGTGCCGAACATCTTTCAAGGGCTTTGTGTTGGTACCCCGCATTTGTCTCTCAGCTATATACTCCAAACTGTGTTCACATTAATCCCCATAGAGTGATTAGTCTTCAGTGCCCTTCTAATGTCTTAGAATTATAACCCACACTTTGCCAACTCAGGAGTCCAGAGGGGTCAGTTCCAAATGCTGGGGACTGCAGAAAACCACAGGATTTATCAGAGAGATTTCTCCTCACTCCAGCTTGTGAGGCCATCTGTGAATGAGGGCCCAACATTATCAAACTTTATGGTTTTACTGGTAATCTGGATTTTTAAAGTAAAATCTACTAATTAAGAATGTTGATAATAAAGTTAAAGCGTCTTGAACCCACATTATTGAAGGCATGCTGCAGAAGTCAAGTGTGTCAGTCTGAAAGCATAAGTCCCAAATCCTTTGAGACTCCTTCCATTAAGACATAAGGTGTAACATAAACCCTTCCCCTTGAATCTGGACACTTTAGTCACTTGACCAATAGAGTATGGCAGAAGTGTCCCTGTGCCAATTTCTAGGACACTGGCTCTTGAAACCCAGGAGGCCTGAGGAAATCCCACCATCCGGTGAAGAGGCCCTTCAGAGAAAAACCACCCTCATCCCCAGCTGAGCTGCCCCCAAAGGCCATGATGTGTCTGTCATCTTGGAAATTGATCTTCTAGTTGAGAGGCCCCAAGGGTTACCACTGGAACAGAGACCAGCTTTCCCCCTTCTAAAGCTCTGCCAGATTGCAGATTCACAAGCAAAATAAAGAAGTGACCTTTTAAAAGCCACTAAGTATCAATACTGTTTGTTACATAGCCAAAGATAACTAGAACATGGAGGGAACTGAGTTCAAGTCCTGGCTCCCTTGGTCACCGACTCTCGGATCTCAGATCTTTTTCCTACCTGGACTTCAGTTTCCTCATTTAAGAAGTAAAGCTGTGGTCTGCCCTCATGCGTTAGTGAGGACATGCAAACCTCTCCATGCAGCTATGGGACTGTGGAGTAGCATCACCCCTCAGAGAGCAGAGGGCATCGTCTAGGGAAGCCAAGGTGCTCAGACCCTGTGCCCAGCCATGCGCCCCTGATCCACACTGGCACGCAGGACAGTTGATTTGTGAGGGCAAGCGATTGGAAACAGCCCAGCCGTCCACGAGTGGGAGAAGAGCTGGTGAACCCCAGGGTATTTAGACGCTGCCAGTGAATGGATTCGAGTGGAGCTGTGAGGAGCAGCCTCGCTAACTCGAAGCTGAGTCAGAAACACAAGCTGCAGAGTGACTCACACAGTGCAGCCTCATTTATATAGTTTGATAACAAGCAAACACCAGTAACGTTTCGTGATGCAGATGTATGTGTGAAAGCAATGTGGAGAGGTTCCAGATTCGGGGGGTGATCTCCCTTGGGAGTGGGGAGAGAAGTGCAATCAGTGAGAGGTACCCCAGGGGCTCCTACTGTATCTCTCTTGAGATCCTTGAAGATGGAGGAGGAGTGGGGGGAAGAGGAGCAACATATTAGAATATAACAACTGAAGAAGGAATCCACGGGCATTTGTTGTATTACTCTTTGCACTTTTGTGTTTGAAATATTCCATAATTTAAAAGAGCAGAATTCACAATGAAGGGCTGAGGCCAATGACGATTGAAGACTCTTCCAGTCTGAGTCACCCAGAAACTTATGGCAGCCATGGACAGAGCATCCGTGTCCCCCACTCTGTCCAGCACACGATGACTCCAGATCACATCTCCCAACCCTAGAACTGAATAGCTAGTATGGGATTTTCACTGTGGCTACTTCTAGTGTGTGCACGCACACGCACATGTGTGTGTCCATGCCCCAGAGAATTTCCCATCCTTCCACCCACCTCTCAGTCACAAGGCCCCCCTTCCCTCTGCATATTCTCTTCCAGGGCTATGCAAGAAACTGCCCAAGTGACAGTGCTGGTTCACAGGACTGAGGAGCCTGGATCCCGGTATAGTTCCTTGGGTTCCCTTGCCTAACTGCTGTGTGACCTTGGGTTTTCAAGTCCTTATCTGCAAAGTATGTATAGGGGTATGTCCATCATTCTCAAGTTTTCTTCTGACCGGAAGCCTGGCTACTAAGAGGGTGCGGGGAAGGGAAGGAGGAACTAATGGGCAGGGGTACTAGGGTAAAAGAGTGGTCCTTCCCTTCTGGGGAGCCCTCCCTCACTGCAGTGTTCCCCAGCCCCTCCTACCTGCCATCCCCACTCCCTCCACACAGAATAGGGGGAGCCTGGAGGTGACAGCAAACCTGGCACCTGGTTGAGAAATCTGCTTTGTAAGACCACTGCTCTCTGTAGGGTCCTTCTTCAACATCCCAGCTCTCTCCTTGTCAGCCACTTTAAGGCAGCATGGCCCCAAAAAGAGAGAACTCAAATCCTTGCCCCACCATTTCCTGGCTGTGTGACCTTGGGCAAGTTGCTCGGCCTCTCTGAGCCCTAGTTTCCTCCTTCATGAAGTAGATTGTCAGGGAAACAGCTGGAATTGCGAAGCTGAGAATAACAGGGGACAAGCACCCCCACAGTCTAAGGAGAGGTGTAAGAGAACATTCTGCAAAGTAGCCCATCTTCCACCTACAGTCTCAGATCAAGAAGAGAGCATGGAAGAATAAGGTTGGAGGCTACAGGTTGGAGCATCCCCCATCTCATGCCAAGCTAGGCAACATCCCCTGATTTCAGGACCTCCAGAGGACCAGGGAGTACATGGGTAGAGACCTCCAGAAGAACATGACCAGTTCCCCCTGAAGCATGAGGGGTGCAGAACTGAGACCCCGCCCCTGCCTGGACCAGTCGAAAGGGATCCAAAGCCTGTCAGCACAGGCAGAGTAGAGTCAGTTTGTGGGTTAAGAGGGGGCTGGGGATATGGCTAAGCTGGACTTGTCCTCAGCGACCCATCCAAAGAGAACTGGGATGAGGGGACTTTAGCAGAAGTGGATGGTGCAGAGTGTCCAATAAAGGCAGGTGCCAAGGGGCCTTAAGGGTGACCATGCCAGGGTGGGCTGGGGGTTCCTAAGAACACACAAAGCACCCCTGAGAGTGAGCACCTATGTGGAGGCAGCTGCCCAGAAAGAACCAGATGCCAGGTGACAGCAGCACTGGCCAAGGGTCCCTTTCTTTTTTTTATTATGTTCGCTTAGCCACTATATAGCACACCATTAGTTTTTGATGTAGTTTTCAATGTTCAATGATTCATTAGTTACATATAACATCCAGTGCATATCACAATACAGGCCCTCCACAGCACCCCGAGAGTCCCTTTCTGAGAGTCCCCCAGGAACCCCCCACCTTCGAGGAGTCAGGACTGGCCTGCAGGACTCACCATCCAGCCCCAGCTGGACAGTGATGCAGGTCTCCATTTGGATATAAAATCCAAATACTGATTTAATTTTGAACAGCCGGACTTCCTAAAATACCTAAAATGAGACCCCCAATGACCCCTGGAAGTGTCCAGAAAAGGCTGCAAGGTCTGCGGGATGTTGTTGAGGGGTGGGGAGAGACCTCCAACAGACCTCGTTTAAAAGCCCTGAGGACAGAGTAGAATGGTTTCAGCTCGCCCCACC
>LNAC01000178.1:2908656-2938368 GCA_002007465.1 Ailurus styani
CCCCCCCCCCCCCCCCCCCCGCCACCACCCAGTCCTCCTTCAGCTCCCTGGCCCATCAGGTAAAGCCACTGCCTGGCATCATGGGGCCCACTGCAAGCAGCAGGCTTCCCCTGACCTGGGGGAACTCTCACTCCCTGCCCGGGGCTGTGCCTGAGAAATTCTTGGCCCGCCCATTCCCACGGTGGCCTCCCAGGAAGTCATGAGAATGTTGACACCTTCATACCCATGAGATGGCAGGCCTGTCGTCGGACCTCACCACACCCTCAGCAGGTAACCCGTGCTGGTTACATCCACTCAGAGGAGACCCAGGCTCAACGAGGTCCATCTCAGGTCACCACTTTAATCCAGTAAAAGGCCAGTCCACATTCCTTTCGTTTGCTTACTTGTTTGTTTTTAACTGTGTGAAAATATACATAACATAAAATTTACCATTTTAACCATTCCTAAGCGTGCAGTTCAGTGGCAATAGTATATTCACACTGCTGTGGAATCATCTCCACCATCAGTCTCCAGAACATTTTCATCTTCCCACTGAAATTCTTTCCCACTAAATACTAACTCCCCACTCCCTCCTTACTTCAGCCCCCGGCAGCCACCATGCTGCTCTCTGTCTCTGGGAGTTGACTATGTGAGGTACCTCACAAAAATGGAATCCTACAGTATGTGTCCTTTGGTGACTGGCTTAATCTCATTGAGCACCATGTCCTCAGGGTTCATCCATGTGGTAGCATGTGACAGACTGCCACCCTTTTGAAGGCTGAATAATATTCCAGTGTCTGTATATGCCACATTTCATTTATCCATTCACCCAAATCCATCGATGGACACTTAGACCTTCTACCTTTTGGCTACTGTGAATAAAGCTGCTAGGACAAGGGTACACAAATAACTCTTGGAGACACTGGTTTCAATTCCTCGGGGCACCTACCCAGAAGTGGAATTGCTAGGTCCTATGATAGATAATTCTATTTTTAGTTTCTTGAGGAGCCGCCATACTGTTTTCCACAGCGGCTGTGCCCCATCACATCCCCACCAGCAATCACGTGCATTCCAATGTCTCCACAGTCTTCCAACACTTGTCGTTTTGTTTTCAATAACAGCCACGCTTAAGGGCATGAGGTGGTATCTCCCTGTGATTCTGATTTGCATTTCCCTGATGTCCAGTGATGTTGAACATCATTTCAAATACTTCTGGGCCATTCAAATGTCTTCTTTGGAGACTTATCTATCAAAGTCCTTTGTTTACTTTTGAATCTGGCTAGTTTTTTTGGTAGTTGTTGTTGTTGAGTTGTAGGTGTTCTTTCTGTGTCCTGGGTATAAACCCCGATCATATATACGATTCACACATACTTTCTCCTGTTGTGTAGGTTGCCTTCCTTTCGTTTTTTTTTAAATAAACCTTTTTGATTAAAGCATAACATGCCTAGAGAAACATGCTCAAAAGACAAGGAGACAGCTCGATGAGTTGTCACAAAATGAGCACACCTGTGTGACTCCAAGTTCCCTTTCATTCCCCCCTCCCAGTCCCTTCCCTTCCCTTTCCTGGGCTATGATCCCAACTTCTAATACCATAGATTAGTTTTGCCTATTTTTAAACTCTAATGAATGGAATATTACGGCATGTAATTTTTTCCCCTTGGCTTCTTTTGCTCTTCACTCTTGGAGTTTTTCATCATCGCACATCACTGTAATTTGGTCTCATTCACTGCTATATAATCTTCCACGGATGGGTCTGCCCCAGATTACCCTTTGACCCATTGATGGACATTTGGGCTATCCTGCCAACTTTCTGAAGCCACTGCCAATGAGGCATCCTCTACCTGTGCCCGTTGGCACCTCCAAGCAGGCTCTGTGAGGAAGGCACGATTATGCTCCCCATCTGAGGGGAGGGAAGGGAGGGGGCAAGGAGAGACTGGGACCACCTGCCAAGCCCGGAGCTGGGGTTCTGCCCAAGACTGACCAGCCTGCCCCAGCTGAGGCCGACTCACACCCTCTTTCACCATCTCCTTTACCTCACACGCTGTCTGTCATCTGCCTGCCCTTCCCTGGCAAGCTCCGTGGGGAAGTTCAGTGTCTAGGTGTGCTGCCTGCCTGAGCACACCACCTCCTTCTCTCCACCAGCCTGAGAGGCCTCCAGGCTAGAGGGTCTTCCTCTTCCTTGACCCTAGGCCAGCATGGGTCCTGGCCTCACATCTGTAGTGTGGGATCCTGGTCAGGAGATTCAAGGTGGAAATCAGTGTAGTTTGGGCCAGAAGCCCTGGGTGTGACAGTGTTGCAAATTCCATGTGCAACCTTGGCCAAGTCATTTCACCTCTGTGTCTCCATCCTTCCTTTGTACAGCGATGTGGTTGTGAGGTTATATAAGTTAGCCCCTGAGAAGTGCTTGGCTACGTGCCTGGGTAAGTGTCCACTGTCCTGGTGGCTCTGTTTATTACCTCTGTTCACTTTTGCCATGGAGACAAAGGAGGCATCCCTCCCCTGGCCCTACCAGCTAGAGCTGGGTGTCCTCCCTGCCCTATCAATTACTCTTTTGTGTTTCTCATTTCCTTCGGGCTTAGGGAAGTATCACCTTCCCAATAAAATCTTCGTCCCCAGGACACTGCCCCTCTCCCTTGTGGACTGGCGCTTTGAGGATCTCTGAACCAAACAGATGGCTCCTCTCTTTCCCCAGGGCCTCAGGTCCGATGCTGAGCTTTTCAAAAAAATTAAATAAAGCATTTTAAAATGTGATAGACGTCTTCAATTTAAAATGTGAAAGTCTCAAGATGAAAGCTGAAAAAAATCAGGCTTCCTCTCTCTTTCTCTCACCCCTGGGCCCTTGCCACTCATTCCCCTCCTTTGTATATGTTTCCAGAAAGATTCTGTCAGACAGGAATTACTCCTGGCATTTACATTTCACACAAGTGGGACTCTCTCCACAGACATTCTTCACTTTGCTATTATTTTTTTTACAGCAAAAAAAGCAAAGCAGTACCAAACCATTACTACTTTTTAATTTTTTATTTTGAAATAGTTTAAGACTCATAGAAGTTGCAAAAATAGTACAGAGAGTTCCCATGGACCTTTCACCCAGCTTCCCCCAGTTCCCTACCCCTCCACCCCGTGATAACACGTGATAACATCTTACATAATCATAGTGCATTGTCAAGACCAGGAAATTGACCTTGATACAATATCATTAACTCAAAATCAGACCTTATTTGGGTTTCATCAGTTTTTACATGTAATAATTGTTTTGTTTTGTTTTCCGGGGCATAGTTCTGTGAAATGTTATCACATGGATAGATTTTGTAACCATCGGGATATAGAATTGTTGCAGTCACCAGAAAAGACTCCCTCATGCTAATTGTGAGCATGCTATAAAGAGACTCCTACTTTATAATTGTGCCCTTCCCCAACCCTTTCCCCTAGCAACTGCCACTCCCTTATCCATCACTATAACTATGTTACTTGACAGGTTTGTATAAATGGAATCATACATTGTGCAAGCTTTTGGGATTGGCACTTTTGGCTCAGCATAATGCCCTTATGATCAGTTTGTTGTATTTATCAATAATCCATTCCTTTGTATTGCTTCGTAGTATTCCATTTAATGGATACCCCACAGTTTGGGTATCCATGCACTGTGGAAGGACATCAGGTTGTTTTCCAGTTTGGAGCAACTGCAAACCAAGCAACTATGAATGTTCACATACAGGTTTTTGCATGAACCTGGCTTCCTTTTTCTAGGATAAGTACCCAGAAGTACAATTGCTGAGGTGTATGGTAAGTGTATGCTTAACTGGATAAGAAACCGCCAAACCATCTTCCAGAGTGGCTGCACTTTTTTACATTCCCACCAGCAGTGTTTAAGAGTTCCAGCTGCACTGTGTCCTTGTCAGATCTTGATACTGCTCGTATTTTTTATTTTAGTCACTGGAATAGGTTTGTAGTGCTATCTCCTCAGAGTTTCATTTGGCATTTCCCCAATGGCTAATGATGGTGAACATGTTTTCTTGCATTTATTTTCCATCCGTGGATCCTGTTTTGTGAACATATATTCTCTCTCTTTGTTGAACCATCTGTTCAAATTTTTTTGCCCATTTTCTAATTGTTTTCTTACTATTGAGTTTGGAGTATTCTTTATACATTCTAGATTCAAGTCCTTCTTGGAATAGAAGGTTAGCAAATACTTTCTCCTACTCTGCAGCTTGTCTTTCGTCCTCTTAGCAGAGTGTTCACAGAGCAAACACTCAATTTCAACGGGATCCAATATATCCATTTTTCTTTTTATGAACTGTGCCTTTGGTATCAGGTCTCGCCACCTCGCCTTTCACTTTAATGTATCTTGTAGATCTTTCCCTATCAGCGTTTACATGCATTTACAGCATTACTTCCTCCTTATGTTTTTGTGGCCACAGGTGCCAACATACAAATAAAGTATAACTTATTTCACCAGTGTCGTGTCAGGGGCCCTGACTGATCAAACTTGTGGCACTATGAACAGTGCCGCAGTAAATCACCCTGAGCCTATATTTTCTCACGCTGTGGCTTCCTCATGCCTGTGGGATAGATTCCCACAAGTGGCATTGCTGCTCAGAGGGTTCAGGCATTTGTAATATCAATAGTATCTTCCCCGGCCCTCCCACTGCAATGTCTGAACGGTTAACTCTGCCCCCCACCTCTTACCACCATGGGATTTTGTCAGCTTGTCTGGTCTTTACCAATCTGAGATGTGAAGAATAATTTCTCTAGATGGTTCTAGTTTAGCTTTCTCTTTCTGAGCTCTTGTATTTTCTTGTCCTGTGAATGTTCAGTTCTTCTGCGGGTACTTTCCTTCTAGGCTCCTGGCTTGATTGATTAGAAGCTCACCCTTCACTTGCGGAATGGGGTGGGCTGTGGGACACAGGAACTCTCTCCCAGACCAGTCCTCAGGTGCTGTTGGAGCTGAGACCTGGGTTCATGCTTTGCTCCTTAACCTCTGCTGTGAGTCTCCCCCCGAGTGGGTCAGGGTACCCACCCAGGAAATGGGATACGAATAGCACCAACACATAGGACTGTTAAGATTTCTAGAGTAAATAGGCAGGAACGCAAGCCCTTAGAACAGTGCCTGGCACACAGTGGGTGGTATAGAACGATTAGCTCCATAGTTAACTCTAGTTATTAATAATACTGGATTATGTATTTGAAAGTTGCTAAGAGAATAGATCTTAAAAGTTCTCATCACAAGAAAACAAATTGTATCTCTATGTGGTGATGGATATTAACTAGACTTACTGTGGTGATCCCTTCCCAACACATACATACTGAATCATGTTATACACCTGGAACTAACATACATCTCAATTTAAAAAAAAAAGACATGTTAGCATATTAGCTCTTTTATTATCATCTGGAAGGAGCAGGACTTCCTACAGCCCCCCTCAAAGTGGTCATCCAGGCTTCTCTGGACTCTCCCAGTGTCTGGGGGATCCCTGCCTCCAGGACAGTTTGTTCTAACTCAGAGGTTTGCAGACAGCGACCAAACAGCTCCACATCGCCAGAGGAGCCCCTGTGAAGGCTGCTTCCTAGTGCTGGCTGCAACCTGTCACCTTTGATTGCTCTGACCCCAACAGAGATCCTGCTGCCATCTCCCTCCTGCATGCCCCGTGCTGGGTCAGGGACAAGCCTGACCACGAATAGGGTAGGGACAGGAAATTCTGTAGTCAAAACTAGGGAGGGAACTGCTTGGATATGGTGACAGGGCCCGAGAAAGTCCCCAGTTATGAGGGTATTGGCCTGGGTGGCATCTCAACAAGAAGATTGGGGCCTCCCTCCTGTTCCTGGCCTTTTTCCCTCATGACCTTCTGGGACCCTCATCCTCCAAGACGTGAGGCAAGGGAAGCCCAGCGAGGACCAGTTGGGGAAGCGGGTCAGTGCTCCCACCAAGAGCTTGGGGTAGGCATCTTGATTTGAATCCTGGCTCTTGGCTGTGTGACCTTGGGAGAATCACTTAACCTCTCTGAACGCGTTTCCCCATCTGTAAAATGGGGTTGGCAGAAGCAGTTGCATCCTAGAGTGGCTGTGAGTTAAATGGGATGATGTCTGTGAGATGTTTAGCTTGTGCCTGGCCCAGAGAGCCATGACTTGGCGGGGGGCGGGGGTGGGGTGGCAATGGTGGTGGTGTTAGTTGCTCCTGCTGTTATCGAGGACAGGGGTTTCAGGCCTTTGTAGCTACCTGTGCCCTCTACCTGGAGCACCTTCCTTACTCCTTCCACCCATCCAACCCCATCCACACTTCAGGTCTCGGCCTAACCAAACACCCACCATGTGCTGGGTCCTACAAACCTGGCGAGAAGTAGCACCTTACCTCCCCCCAGGGAACATTTTCTCTAGCTGCTCCTTATAGGGGCCAGCCTGGGCCAGAATCAGATGACTTGAGTTCTCATTCCACAACTTCTACCAACTTCCTGGGTGCCTCAGGCAAGTCACTTCTCCCAGGCCTCAGTTTACTCAACAAGGGGTCTAAGAAAAGCCCTGAGACTGTTTTCCCCTCCCCACAGTCAGCATGCAGACCATGATGGGCACACATCCTCTTTCTCGTGTGGTTCTGGGGCCAGATGATTCCCAAGCTCCCTCATGATTGCCTGGAGATAGAACAAGTCTTTCTGACATCTCCTCTCTGCTCTGCTCTCCCTGGGGTGTCATCAGAAACAATCCAGCCTCATAACTCATGGGGGCATCTGCATCAATTCACTCATGGGAAATTCCTCACCGCCTCTTCATCAAGTGATGGATTTTGTGGGAAGCCATTACAGTGGCCACATGCTTATTAAGGTAACCCTGCATTCCCAGGAGGTCCCAAGTATCTGAGAAGTCCTGCTTTGGGGGCTTTCTACCCGGCACTGAGAGGTTGGGGTTTATGTCTCTGCTTTGTTCTTACATGAGTTGATTCTCTTACAGTTTGTTGTTTGTGATAGAAGATCGTGTGAGGGGGGAGAGGGGGAACTTATTGATTACTGTAAGAGCAAGTTCTGGGCTTTCAGGCATGGCTGGAGCCAGGTACTCAAATGATGTCCCCAGTTGACAGATGAAGACATTGAGGCCTACAATTTGTCCAAGTACCTAGCAAAGAAATCCCTTCTCTTGACTCTGGTTTCCTCTGTGTTGCTTCATTCGCAGGCAGGCTTACCCTTGTTGATGGGAAGGGAGCTGCCAGTGGCTCCAGGGTACACTTACCCGGCAGAGAGAGAATGCCTATTTCCCCCAAGCGATTCAGGAGAAGTGCCACAGATGGCTGTCCCTGACCATGCTTGGGACACCCAGCCATCCCTGAGCAATGGGCTGGAGGATCTGGGCTGTGAATGGTCACACATGTGGTATCTCCTCACCTCTGATGCAAAGTCCTTTAATGAGGACTACCCTACTTGAGTCACCCAGAGAGCTACGGAATGGTCTAGACACATGGGCGGTTGGCTTGGGGTGTCCCTGGAAGCTGGAATCTTTGGGCCAACTGTGCTGGACAGTAGAGGACTGGGGGTGGAGCAAGGAGGACTCTATTGGCCCCATAGCTGAGTTGGGTAGGGGCAGGTGGGAGGGGTGGTCTTCCTCATCTCCTCAGAGACACACCAACCCTATACCATCCCACTCACATAAGTACACATAACTACACCAACTGGAGTGCAGCCCCTGGCACAGAGCAGGCATTTGTAACCACCATTTACTAGACACCTACTATGTGCCAGGCACCTAATCTGGTGCTAGACAGGTTTTATTTGGAATCCTTGCAACAGCCCCCAGAGGGAGCAGATGTACGCCCATTTGATAGATGGGAAGTTGAGGCTCATAGAGCTGGTTTGCTCAAGGTATAGATCTGGTAGTGAGGGGGTAGAGCCAGACATAAACAGATACACTGTAACTCAATTTTGGCCAGGAAAAGAACTAAAGCAGCTAAAATGTAGAGAGGATTTATAGAGGAGGCGGTGTGGCTGTTCAATCTGGGATCTGGGGGTGAGGGCCTCAGGTGAAGCTTTCAAGAAGGACACAGTGCTCCAGCACAATCTGGAAGGATTTCCACTAGAGAAATGGTCCTGAGGAGGTTGAAGGGGGTGCTAAGCTGTGGACACAGCGTGGACAAAGGCCCAGAGGTGTGAAAATGCATGAAATGTGTAGGGAACTAGAAGCTGCTGGGTATTTCTGGGGTAGAACACAGATGGTGGAGGGGAGAAGTTGATGCTGAGTAGAGGGAGGTACCAGGTCAGAGAGTCCCTGGGCCTTAGGTCCCCATGGAGCTGGCCTGCAGAGCCTGCCAACCACCAGGCCAGTGACAGGAGCAGCGGGACTGAGCTCATTGCTAGGACAGGAAAACCGAGGGACATAGCGGCCCAAGAACCAAGAGTTTGAGTGTGTGGAATTTGTGGGTCACCTTCCCAGTCTGAATGGGATAGGGAGGTCCAGCTTTTCCCAGTGAGTGGCCCTTGGGGAATGCCACTGCCGCTGACTGAGAGCTGCTCTGTGCCTCAGTGCCCTCCCTCCCTTGGCACTCCACGAATATTCAGCAGAGACCCATAAAAGGGCAGGTCATTGTCCACACTGTTTAGAGGGAAAGCTGAGGCTCTAGGGTACACAGCTGGAATAAGTTGTAGTAGGACTTGAACCCAGGACTTCCTGACTCTTTCTCCTCTCAGCCACCCATCTCCCCTGAGTAAGCTTTAGACTATGCTTGCCTGTTGCCACTGCACCTCTGGAGATATCTTGAGAGCCTTTCACCGAAAATGTTTGCTCTATTGGCTTTTTAAAAATTATTATAGAACTAATAAATGCTCATGGTAAAATATTAAAACAGTACAGAAGAATCCAAAGTGGAAAGTAAAAATGTCCTACCTCTCTAGCCCCCAGAGCAGACATCATTGGAGCCCGGCTCAGATCCCCTCAGTGGGTCTGGGCCCCCTCCCCTTACTTCCGTGTGCCTTGCTTCTAGGCACCTGGCCTGCACCTGTGACTTTCTCCAAAGGACTGTCCTTGAGTTGCTAGAGACACTGTGCCCATGTGTGTAGAAAGCCAGGGGAGCTTAGGACCCCTACCCAACCTCATGAGGCCTCTGGCCAATGACGGCTGACAGAAGAGTCAGAACAAACTCTGAAGTGATACCTAGTTGTGTAAATAACTAATGGGATATCATGTGCAACAGGTGGAATATAATCAATAATATTGTATTAACTTTGCAGGGTGATAGATGGTAACTAGACTTGTGAAGAGCATTTTGTAATGTATATAAATATAGAATCACTATGTATGTTGAAAACAGGATAATATTGTGTGCCAATTATACCCCAATAAGTTAAAAAAAAAAGAGGATATTGACCAATTTTTAAAAAACCAAACACCTCTGAGGGGTAACTTACCCCGAAGTCCTCCTACAGGATCAGCCTGAGCCTCCCACTTTGCCTGGTCACACCCCGGCCTGTTTCTTCTCTTCCCACTAATTGCCCCCTGGCAGCACTGCCATATTGAGCCACTCATACATGAATCCTTGTCCCAGAGTAAGCTTTTGTAGAAGACAGCTACAGCAGTTTGCAAAAACAGCCCGAGTTCTTCACCTCTCCCTATATCCATGCCTTGGCTCATCCCTTGGCAGCCTCTGTCCACTTAGATGCTGGGCTTGGCCATGTGACTTGCTTTAGCCAAAGGAACGTGCAAGCAGAGGCTTGAAAGCATTTTATACAATCAAGCTTGCCTGCTCTTGTGCATCTGCTATTGCCATGACACGTCCAGGCTAGTGGGCTGGAGGATGAGACACGTGGCACCAAACTGGGCCACTCCAGTTGTCCTAGCCAAGGCCATCCTCCATCACCTGGTAGCCAGCAGACCCCAGACATCAAGCAAGCTCAGCCATGATCTGCAGAGTGGCCTAGACCTACACCTAGAGTAGCTGCATCCAGGTTACTGAGAAATCATTGCTTATTATTGTGTGCCACTGCCGGTTTGGGGACTATTTGTTACATGGCATCATTGTGGCAAAGCTATCTAATACACTTTACACTCCATCGGGTATCTTTGTGGTTTCTGGGTTACACACATGTGGAAGCATAACTTCCATGCTATCCTGGCTGCAGACCACTCTTCCCCTTGATACGATCTTGACTATCCTCCCCTTGGCACATGTGGTTCCCTCTGATTCCTTTTAAGGTGTGCATAGTCACCATTTATGTCGATGTGCCAGCTTATGCCCAGTCCATTATTGATGGGCATTTGGGTCCATACTGTATTTTCAGTGTAATACATGCCTCTGCATTGAGACCTTTGTGCATTCATCTTTGAGCACTTACATAAGGACCTCCAGAAGATATATTTCTCACCTTGAACTTGAAGATCAATGGATATCTATATTTCAAGGTTTGGTAGGTACCACTTAATTTGAAAGACCAGACTTTCACAATCCCCAGCTACCCTCCAATACTGAATCTGTCAAGGATAAAGGACACAAAAAGCCTTGGGGTTTAGGGGGTCAGGTGGAACTACAATGCAAAAGATGAGGGTTCTAAGTGTTTAGAGCCTCTATCCATCCATCCACTCATTCCTTCACCCAATAAATATTTACTGAGTACCTACTATGTGCCAGGTATGGCTCTGGGCTCTGGAGTAGAGTAAGGAATAAAACAGGCAAAAGTCCCTGCCTTGATGAAGCTTACATTCTACTAGAGATAAAAGATTACACAAAACAAACACATAGGGATGCCTGGGTGGCTCAGTCAGTAAAGCAGCTGCCTTCGGCTCGGGTTATGATTCCAAGGTCCTGGGATCGAGTCCTGCATCGGGCTCCTTGCTCGGCAGGGAGCCTGTTTCTCCCTCTGTCTCTCTCCCTGACAAATAAAATCTTAAAAAGAAAAAAAAACTTTAAAAAAACAAATTGTTTTTTTCCTTTCTTTTTTTTTTTTTTATTATTTTCCCCAGAGGTACAAGTCTGTGAATCATCAGGCTTACACCTTTCACAGCACTCACCATAGCACAGACCCTCCCCGATGTCCATAATCCATCCACCCTATCCCTACCCTCCCACCCCCCAGTAACCCTCAGTTTGTTTTGTGAGATTAGATTCTCCTATGGTTTGTCTCCTTCCCAGTTGTTTTTTTCCTTTTGACAAACAACTAAATAAGTAAAACATTGAGGATATTAGGTAATGATGCTACAGAGAAAAATAGGCAGGGAAAAGGAATAGAGACCATTGAAGGGCAGATAGAAGGAAGAGTTGTAATCTTTAAAAATACAACAAGGAGGGCATATTTGTTCACTAGTCTCCTGTTAAAAGGACCACAGATGGGTGACTTAAATAACAGAAACTCATTTTCTCACAGTTCTAGAGACCAGAAGTCCAAGGTCAAGGTGTCAGCAGGGTTGGTTTCCTGAGGATCCTCTCCTTGACTGATAGATGGCCATCTTCTCTTTGTATCCTCACATCTGCCATCCCCTGCACATGTCTGTTGTCCTAGTCTCCTGTTCTTATGAGGGTACAATTCCTAGTGGACTCGGGCCCACCCCAATGACCTCATTCTAACTTAACTAGCTCTATAAAGACCCTCTCTCCGATTATGGTCACATTGTGAGGTACTGGGGGTTAGGACTTCAACATGATTTTTTGGGAAGGGTGGGGGACACAATTCAGCCCATAGCAGGAAGGGTTCACCGAGCCTGGAAGTAATGATGATGATGGGACTGAGGGAATGAGACCCTCTCTTTGGATGAGGATTCCAGACAGAAGAGAAGAAGCAGAAACTATGAAGGAAGAGCATGCCTGGTTGGTTTGAAAAAGAGCAAGGAGATGAGAGCAGAAAGAAATGAGTGAGGGGAAGGGAGAAGGAGGTGATCCCTGAGAGGTCCCAGGGAACAAATTGTTCCCGACCTCGTAGATCATGCTAGAGACTCTGATATTCACTCAAGGAGGCTGGAGCCACAGGGGCTTCAGAGCAGAGGAGGGATGCCACCTCCCTTATGCTTTAACAGAATCCCTCTGGCTGCTGTGTGGAGGAGGAGCTGAGGGGGTTGTGGTTGTGGTTGTCATTAACGCTGTTCACCAGGTGTTTTCAGTTCTTCTTATCATAGTGTTGCTCTTCCCTGACCCTTTAGAGTCAGGCATGGCCTATGACTTGCCATAGTCAATGGAGCATGAACAGAATGATGTCATCACTTCTGGTGGAATAGTTGAGTATACTCAAGCTATGCTCTCTTTTCCGTTCAGCGGTGACTGGCACTGTTCTAGAGAGTTGGGATCTAGACTGGCTGCCCCACCAACCTGGGTCTCAGATGGTAGATAGTAAGAACATGAAAGAGAGCTTCTAACCAGAGGGACATGTAGCAGGAGCAAAAATAAACCTTGGCGTTTACACCACTGAGATAAGGGGATTGTTTGTTACCACCACATAACATAGCCTGTCCTGACTAATAGAGGAACAGCTGGAAATGAAGACACAGTGAAGTGACTGAGTTGTCATGTGAAAGATGATGGGGCTTCAGGCATGGTGATGCCAATGGGAATGGTAAAGATGGGTTGGACTCTGGTCATATTTTGAAGGTGGAGCCAGTAGGATTTGCTGACAGACTGGATATGGATCATGAGAGAGGGGTCAAGGATGACTCCAAGGTTTGTGCTCTGAGTAGTAGAAGAAAGTGGAGGAACCATCAGTTAAAGTTGCACAGACCAAGGGAGGATGGAGCCACGTGGACTTAGAGAATTCTAATTTAACTGACCTAGCAGAGGAGGGGAGGGAGGGGCTATATGTTGAAATGTGAGGTCTGTGGGGACCTGGGATCCCCTCCCCCCTCTAAATATCATGCTTCTGAGATTCTGGAGTTGGTGCAAACCATTGGAAATGATACCAACACCCAGGAGTAGCCGGTTTTATGATAAATTAATCATTGATGAGTGATTCGAGGGACTCCAGTCCTGCCCATTTTTCCCCAATGGGAAGTGTGGCTGGTGGAGGCCCAGCACTGATGGGTATATGGCCTACCCTGACAAGGATGGACCCTACTTAGTGCTGCCTGAGCTGACCGTGAGAAAGACGGCCACTCTGTACAGCCCCATAATGCTTCACAGCATCAGGGACTGCCCACGAGCTTCACACAGCCACTGATTATTATCGGCATTCCTAGAGGAGGAAAACACTGCAGCCCAAGTAGGGAAATGACTTGACCACCTGGGAATGCAGCCTCAGGCTCCTGCCTCCACACCAGCTGTTCTCTCAGTACATCCTGTGGCCTGAGGGTCTCATGCTTGGTTTCCACAAGGCCCAACCCTGAGAAGCACCATGGTGCATCTTGGTAGTTGGCAGACTGTAGTGTGTGTGTGTGTGTGTGTGTGTGTGTGTGTGTGTGTCTTTTAAAGCAGGAGTGTGCTTGCTTTAAACTAAAGCAGAACTGGTCTGGGTGGCACCTAGATGGGGCCTGTCCCACCTCCACCCTGCTTTCTGCTATGGCTGCTCCCAAGGGACCCTAAGGGACAAGTTGAAGATGGTGGGCACACTGGAGAGTAGAGAGCCCAAGTTAGAAGACGTGGATTTATATATATCCAAAGGAAACCAAATCACCATCTCAGAGATATCTGTACCCCTGTGTTCACTGCAGCATTATTTACAATGGGCAAGACATGGAAACGACCTAAATGCCCATCAACAGATAGATAAAGCAAATGTCACACACACACACACACACACACACGAATACTATCCAGTCATAAAAAAGAATGAAATCCTGCCATTTGTGACCACATGGATGCACCCTTAAGGATTATGCTAAGACAAATAAGTCAGACCAAAGAGAAAGACAAACAGACTATGATCTCATTTATATGTGGAATCTTAAAAAAGACAAAAAAACAAACTCATTGAAAAAGCACTCATACTTGTGGTTACCAGAGGCAGGGGGTGGGGGAAGGAGGAATGGGATGACGATGTTCTAAAGGTCCAAAGTCCCAGGTAGAAGATAAACAAGCACTGGGGTACCATACAGCGTAGAGATGATAGTTAACACTGCTGTATTGTATACTTGAAAGCTGCTAAGAGAGTAAATCCTAAAATTTCTCATCACAAGGAACCAAATATTTTTTCCTTTTTTATTTTTGTGACTATATGAAGTGATAGATGTTAACTAGACTTGTAGTGGTGATCATTTCATAATACGTATAAGCCAAGTCATCATGCTGTTCCCCTTACACTGTATGTTAACTGTATCTAAAACTAGGGGTGGGGGGAAGGTGGATTTTTTGGTCAGACTCTGCCATAACCTTGCTAGGTGAGCTTGGACAAATTCCTACCCCTCTCATTTTGGGGGGTTGTTTTGTTGTTGTTGTTTTGTTTTTCTTCTGTGTAATGAGGTGCTGGACCAGAATGGTCTCTGCGCACATGTACCTCCTTGTATTTAGAAAGAGAAAATGAACTCAAATTGGTTTCAATGGAATTTATTGACTTGTATTTATTGAACAACAACAACAACAAATCTAAGGCTAATTTGGATTTAAGGTCCAGCTGGTTCCAGGCAGGAGTCTCTCTCTCTCTCTCTCTCTCTTCCTTTTTTTTTTTTTTTTTTTTTTTTAGTTTTTTTTTTTTTTTTTAAANCAGCGAGAAAGGGAACACCAGCAGGGGGAGTGGGAGAGGGAGAAGCAGACTTCCCAGTGAGCAGGAAGCCCAATGTGGGGCTTGATCCCAGGACTCTGGGATCATGACCTGAGCTGAAGGCAGACGCTTAATGACTGAGCCACCCAGGCGCCTCTCTCTCTCTCTCTTCCTTTTTCAGCTCTTCTTTCTCAGGTAATGGCTTTGTGCTTAAGCTCTCCCCCTTGAGACAGCAAACCTAGCCCCAGCAGCTCCAGGCTAATAGCCTACCATTATGCAGCCCTCAAGGAAAGTGACAGCTTTTTTCCTGAACACTCAAGTAAGTCCTCTGCCAGCCCACATGACAGCTAGGTGAGAACCAGAAAAAAATGAGCAGGCACAGTCCTACACCAGGCAAGGGGCTTAACAAGCAAAATGTAACAACAAATTTTGCCTTTCACTCACCTCAGCTGAGTGCACTTGCCCGGTGCACAACCTGGACAACTCTCCACAGCAGCCCTGGCTCAAGCAAATGGTCTGGGAAGGCTTTCATTGGCCAGGGTTGGGTCACAGGCCCATCCCTGAACCAATCACTGTGGCTTGAAGGATGTGATATTCTGACTGGCTGAACCTAGGTCTCAAGGCCCCTTTGAAGCTGGGAGTGAAATGAGCTATTAAACCACCATGGCCTGAGAGAGACTCTGATTCCTGGGTGGAAAATAGGGGGTGAGTGGAGGAGACCATAGCCAGAAGAGGAATCTGGGTGGGCAGAGCTAACTGAGGTCTTCTAGTCTTTGAGGAAATGAGGCTGGATGTTGCAGGGATGTTGCAGAAAGGATCCTATGGCCAGCCCCAAGAAGAGGGCTGGTGAGGGAGCAGGAACAGCTCAGTGAATGTTTCTGGACTAAAGCAGTGAGAGTCAGGACTTACAGGAGCGGCCTGGGACCTGGCCATGCTGTTTCCCTCATCCTTGAACCCGAGGACCTGAGTTCCCCACTTTGATCCTCACCCACCCCATCTCTTTCCACTACAGACCTTGGTTTCCTGTATAACTGCTTCTGTTTCTCTGGGCTCAATGAAGCCTGGCCCTGGGGACACTCCTTCAAGCTTTCCAGGCCCCCACCTCTCACATGCCCCCAACTGCCATCCACCTGGCCTTGGCCCCACCTCGGTGGCTAAGCTGGGAGAAGAGCAGACAGACGAGGTGCGTGTCCTAGGCCCTGAGAGCTATAAGGGGGCAGGAGCACCATGAGTAGGCCCATGGAGTGGGAAGGCCATGGGGGGAGCTGTCAGGACTGTTCAGAGATGCCTGGCGGGGAGGACCCCCCCCACCCACTATCACCAAGAAGTGTGGAAGTGGGGGGAGTGTGCTGTAGAAATGATTTTGGAGAAGTCTGAGCTTGATCAGTCTGCCATGCATCACCACAGGGCCCTGGTTTAAATGCAGATTCCTGGGGCCTGCCCCAGAGAAGCCAGCTCGTTGGGTCTGTGAGGTGCCTGGGAATCGGCATTTAACCTCAGGACATTCCCATGGGAACCACTGGCCCGGGAACATCTGGGAGTTTTTCCCAACCCTGAAATTCTGGGAAACCATCTGTGCCCGGAGGTCAGGATCAGCTAGTGTTACCCAAGAACGATATATCTGGCCTTCCCCTTAAGGTGGGGCTCCCCAAGAAATCATGAGGACGGCACACTGTGGGAGGGAGGCTGCCTGAGCCTGGGGAGGGACCCGAGGGGCAACAGAGAAGCCTGTGTGGGTGAGTGGGTGAAGTGACTGTAGGTTCCCTTAATCCAGTGTTAGCAACTGGGGAGGGGTGGGGGCTGTTGGTGTGTGGGGGCCACAGAGACCGTGAGGCCACTCATGCCTTCTGGGGACACATGTTCTAAGTTTTAAGCCTGAGCAATGCAAAGGGAAATACAGGGACAACGTGGGAGGGAAGTCTTGAAATCAAGTTCATAGGCTCAGCACAAGTGTGGTTGATGCCGGGAGGGGTGTCCCAGCTTCCTGCAGGCTCAGTGGTGGGCTGGCACTAAGGTTGGGGCATGGAAGGAAGCAGCAGGTGTATGTGATGGGGGCAGATGGGGCAGGTGGCTTTTAAACGGGGAATGGCATGATCTGAGATGGGGTTTGGAAGTGTTGGTGCAGACATGGAAGGGGACAAGGAGCAGAGTGTCCACGAGGGGCTGACTGTGCCAGAAGGCTGAAAGGCAGGCAGTAACGCCAGACATGGCCGGGAAGTAAAACTCTGAGTACTTTCAGTGTCTGTTAAGGCTCAGCTGGAGCAGAGGCCTGAGACTCTCGCTCTTGGATGCAGACCTTTATATTAACTACAGGTCAACAAATATCGACTAGACATCTGCCATGTTGGGCCTGTCCATGACTTTACCCCGTGTGGCTAATGATGGACTTTCAGGCGGCCTACCAAGCTGTTGCAGGAAATATTTTGGTCCAGAGGACTTATTCCTGTCCTCTGACCCCGCCTGGACCCTAAGAGCCTATGACCTATCCTTAGGGACCTCAGACCACTCTGCCCTTGGAACTAGGAGAAGATGCAGGTGTGTGAAAGAATTGCTCTGCAGAGAAATCTCAGGAGAGCTGAATACATCTCCAGCTCAGCCATTGATGTGGACTGAAGCATGCTATCACAGACGGGCCTTGCTGCGGGGAGGGCATTACCCACAGAGAAGCAGTCTGCAGGGGCCTTGCCAGCAGAGCACTTTAGTGAGATCATCAAACTTTCCCCTCATTCAACAGAGAAAAGGGGGACCAGAGAGGCCAGGAGACTGTCTGAGGCCACACATCAGCAGCTGGAGAACCTGGAACTGGAATTAGGGCCTTCGTACTCTGAACCTGACTTTGCAATGGACCGCAGATGCTTTTCTAACTGGACCCCAGCCTCGGGTCCTCTGTAACAGGAGTCCAGCGAGCATCTCTCGGGTGTTCACTATTTCCTCCAGAGATGCAAACCCTGTGCCATCCCTGCTTGACACCAGAAGCACAGCTTCCAAATGTCTTCCCAGTGCCTGAGCCCGTGAAAATTCTGGATTTTAAAAAATCTGTCTCTGCTCACTCTCACCTCAACCTTCTCCCCCCAACTCCAAACCTATACGAAAGTTTAGGTACCAGGTATGAAAGTTTCCTGCATCCTTGGGAAGAGATGCATATCCTCCCCCACCCCCATCACCCTCAGGGCAGTGGGTTAGGACCAGGTGGGGCCACCCCAGGCGGGGAAGCAGGAAGGAAGGCAAGGGGAGGCAGTGGGGGTCTGGTCTGGTAGTGACAATCAGAGCCAGGTCCCTTACTTCACGTTCCCTTGGATAGTAATGATAGTGCTTACTCCACGAACCCTTTGGAAGTAGATGCAAAACTGGGTGGGCTTGTACTCTGGGGTTAGGGGTGGGGGCTTTCAGACTGTAGTTTTTAGAGTCAGATACGTGAAACACTCCATGACTCTAAAAGGCATAGAGTCACTGATTTGCTTTTTCACACGTGCTGTATGCTAAGCCCTTTTCATGCTCTGTGTATGGTGTGGTGGGTTAGAGCGCCTCTTGGGGCCAGCCTGCTGAGCAATCCTAATTTGGCCATGTGTTCAGTGTATGACCTTGGGCATGTGGTGTTGCCCTAAAAATGCTCCAAAAGGGTTAGCTATTCGTATTGTCTCATTCCTTCGTAAAAGCCCCGTGCCTGAGGTGCTATGGGTTGCAAGTAACAGAACATCCATCTAGGAGTGACTTAAATGAGAAGATCAGAGGTCACTTCAGAGCTGGTTCTGCATTTCAAGGACATCCTCAAGGACGTCCTCTTGGACACAGACTCCTCCCATCTTTGTGCTCTGCATCTCATTAGCAAGTGGCCAGACATATTGAGGGGAGGGTCCAACAGGTACCACTGGCACCAGGTGACCCATGCAAGATTCCTCGGTGCTCATGGTCAGAGAGCAGAGGTACCAGGAGCATTTGAGAAGGTAGAAAAGACCTTGCAACAGAATGAATCTTTGATCCCACTCCTTCAGTATCTATGCATGGATGGAAGGTCTCATCTAGGAGGGACTACACTTTCTTGCCCTTGACTTTGGACTTGACCATGTGACTTACTTTGGCCAGGAGAAGGAAGCAGAAGTGGTAATGTGCCAGTTCTGAGCATGGACCCTAAGGGACCTGTGTGCTTTCTTTCACCTGCCTGCTTGTGTCTTTGCTGCAACCATGAGAACAATTCCAGCTAGCCCACTAGTCCAGGGAGAATGAAAGACACAAGAGGCAGAGTTGTCCCAGCTGCCTCATGGACCCACAGGGTCAGCACAGCCCCTCCAGCCACTGCAGTCTGAGGCAGACCACCCTGCAGAACCTGGACTAGCCCAAACACTGGTAGGCCCACAGATCCATGAGAATAAATGGCTCTTGTTTCAAGCCACTGAGTTTTGGGGTGGTTTGTTAAATGGCATTATTCTGGCATCACTGGCTGATAGATCCTCCCTAGATAGATTGCTGTTCAGAGATCTCAGCAATCCCACTAACTGTCTGCCTGGCTCCCATCTACCTGAACCCCCTTCCTATCGTGAACCCAACCCTTCACCAGTGGAGTCTTGGGGGAAGGAAGAGCCTACCTCCCCCCTTGAAAGCCATAAGGGCAAGATAATCCCATTTTTTTTTCCTTCCTGGCAGCCAGATCACAGGCCCCTGAGCCATGGGACTCTGAATATTTTGTGACAGGTGCAAAAATGTAGGGGCAGTGGAGCAATTACTCTTGGAGGTGGTGGTGGCCACGATGGTCCAGCAGTGGCAAAGATCCGGTTCTCACCCGCGTTCCCAGCTCATGCCCTCAGAGGTTCCCCCTTCCACCCTCCCTCTCCTGGCTCTTACCTGTGTTTCTGAGCCTCATCCTCCCGCCTTCCCGAAGATTCCATGCGCCACCTGACATCCTGCCGATGATTTCTTTTACCTCCTAGGATGGCCAGGCCTGGCCTCATTGCGTGCACGCCTGAGCCCTATGGGTGTACACAGGAAATGGGTTACTCAATCTGTCCACACCTCAGCTTCCTTATGTGAGATGCAGGGGCAATAAGAATAGTACCTCTTTCAGGGGACTGAACCCAAACACTTTGTGCCAAGAGCCAGAGATGTCACAGGCTCTCATATGCTAGCTGTCATTATCACACTTACTCTAGCTTCCAGAGAGCTCAAGGGAAAAACAGAATAAGGATTCTCAAAGCCACATATGTCTCTGTCTCCTTTACAGTTATCTCAGGGGCACCCGACTGGGCTCAGTCCATGGAGCACGTGACTCTTGATCTCGGGGTCATGAGTTCGAGCCCCACTTTGGGTGTAGAGATTACTAAAGAAAAAAAAAGTTACCCCAGAACCCCAAAGGGCCACACCCACCTGTCAAGGAGTGCTGGAAGTGACAGTGATGACAATGACAATGAAGCTGGCTAACACCTATGTAGTGAGTTTTCACTGCCAGGCCCTTTTCTAAGTGCTGACAAATTGTATCGCATCTAATTCTCATGACCACACCACAAGAAAGGAACTACTATTTCCCCATGTTACAGATGAGAACACTAAGTAAGGCACACAGAGGTGACGTGACTTGCCCAAGGTCACACGAATCATAAGCTGCGGTACAGTAGCCTGGCTCCAGAGTCTTTGGTGGCAGAACAAAGCTGTGGGGACCACGGTGGGCACTCAGCAGTGGTTGCTTGTGTGCAAGGCGGCAGAGACAGAGGGCTCCCTCCCCCTTGTACAGGTCTGCCTCCATGCCCACTAGGAGCAGAAGGCCTGGCAGCCTCGGCTGACTCATTGGCCTTGGGGACCGGGAGATTTGGGCCCACGGTTGGAGCTAGCCAAGAGAGCCAGTCCTTGGCACGAGGCTGTGGTTTCCGCAGGGACTGTTTCTGCACCACATGGCTGCTGCAGGTGTGGGGGAGCAGCCTCCCTCCAGGGACAGAAATGCAGCCTCTCCACCTCCACCCTGAGCCCCTGGGCCTGGCCGTGCTGCCATCCGCCATCTAGACACTGGGCTTTGTGCCAGGGAGCAGCTGGCAGCCAGATATGACCAGTGGGGCCGAGGTCACTTGCCTGGGGCCTCACAGCTACTCGGTGGTGGAGCCAGGATTTGAACCCACGTCTGCCAACTCCAAAGCCTCCGTGGCTGTAACCAAAAGAAGCATGTGGCATCCGTTAGGCTCACATCCGGCCAACAGTGGCTTATTTTTGTGTTCTTTTATAACAAACAATTTTTTAAAAACCCAATTGCCGACATTTATGGAGTGTTAGTTACTGAGAGCCAAGCCCTTACATGGTGACATCATATTATCCCCTCAGTTGCCCTCAAAAGGCCAGACCATTTTCAGCTCTGTTTACAGAGGACACAACTGAGGCATAGGGAGGTGAAGTGACCTAGTGGCCGTTTGCTTTCCTTGCCTGCCTAGCTTCCTCTGCCCCCTTTCCTGGGAGAAGCACCCCAATTTCCTCTTGGGGAACCTGCATGCTCTCAACATTGGCAATCAGGTCCAGACTGTCCGTCAGGGTGCCCTGCTCCCCTCAGACTAAGGGGCACATGATCCAGGCTTAGCCAAGGGGTTACTCTCCCCTGGGACTTTGACTCCTGAATCCTGTAATGTGTCTTCACCTTGAAGACTGTGTCGGCTGATCTTGCTCCTCTCCTCCCCTTATCTGATCCCTGCAGATCTTGACACTTTGATTCCAAGAGTGACCTCCTGTCCTCCCAATAAGGCCCCATATCTTTGGCAGAAGTCAGCTGAGTTCATTTCCATTGCTTGCAAGCCCAAGTCCTTGCCAGTACAAGAGAGCTCCTGAGGTGCACACAGGCGATGAAGGACTCGAACCATTCTTAGCCACTGCCTGGTGTTGGACCTCTCAGGTAAAAGAGTAACAAACAGTTCTGGGACCCAGGGACCCTGCCCAAAGTGGCTGTGAAATTTCCATTCTCTGCCACAATAAAACTGCACTGTTTTTGTAAAAGGGTAACACCTTAAACTCTGCAGAAGTTGATTTTCACTGTCCTTAATCCTCAGCCTTCACAAACCCCACAGACCAGATCCTAGTACCCCAAAACGTGTATGACCCCAGTTTGAGATACTCACCTGAAGGACATTTGGCTCCTTTGTTGCACCCTAGGCCTTTGCTCAGAACTGACCCCACACACATACCCGCCACCTGCTTTAGAGGCCTTGGCAGAGTCTGGGCCCACAGGACCCCCTCCAGGCTTCGGGGTGGATGAGGTCCAGCCTGACAACACTTCTCAGAACCCGAGAGATCTACTTGCCTAGTCCCCCGACTCTGACATCCTCAGCCTGACTCCACAATTTTGTTAAATCCACATCCCTCCTGTTCTATCCATTCTTTACTTAAAGCCATTAAAACCTTGAGAAGACTTCATTCATCTCCCTGCCAGAAAGGACACTGGTATCACTGTGCATAAACGGAGTACAACAATGCCCAGCAAACAGAGTGCGTTCCAGTCCCACCCCACACTGTGGCCTGCCCCGGGGTGCACATCAGCCAGGGCTTTGCCAGGGAAGCCCGCGGGGGGCAGCGAGGTGTCAAAGATGCCCAGCACTGCACTGAGCCTTCCTCCCTGGTCAGGATCAGAAAGAGGGGTCCAAAGGGAATCAGAAAAGAATCATGTTCTCCATGTGGGGGCTGATGTGACTTCAGGCCAGGTCGTGAGCCCCATCCTTCACATTTCAGAAAACACGGATCCTTGTGGTACACGTGAAAACAGAAAGGCAGAGTCTTGTCCAAGGCCAAACGATGTTATCAGAGGAAGAGACTGGAAGGGGGCTACCCCACCTACATCCTAGTTCGTTCCGTGATACCTCCTCTTTGTCCCTTTAAAACACTGCAGATGCTCCCAGCCACTCCTGATGATCTGGGACCACATTTTAATCTCCAGTAGGCACTCCCCTCCCATCTGTTGGTTTGGGGCCCTCCTCCTCACCCCCCACACTTCCACTGCACCCACGGCACCAGTTGGTGTGGGCTCTACAAATGCAAACTCATTTAAATGTCAGCTGGAGCAACATGGAGCTAGAAAGGCAAACAGGTGACAAAAATAGAAGTGACAATCACAGTACCCTAGACTGTCAGCGGGCGTTTCCAGGCCCTCTTAACCCTTCCAGGGGCAAGTAGCCCTTGAAGAATCAGGATAGCTATGGACTCCTGTCCAGGGAAAATTCAGGCACACATTTTGCACACAATTTTGGAGGGGTCTTGGGCCCATCCTGTCTCAACAGGGTTCCCGGAAATAATTTGTTTGCAAAAAGTGACCCAATGCCAAGAATTTGGAAACAACCGAAGCAACTGGTCTCGGTGATTTTTCAGGCAGCTCCCAGTTAATGAGCCATGAAGAAAGGCTTAAGTCCACTCCAGAGCAGGGGTTCAGGGTCCACCTTTTGTAACCAGAAACTTCCTCCCCTGACTTATCTCATTCGGATGGGGAGCCTTGGGTTTTATCTTAAAGGTGGGGGTACTTCTGCAGCGTCAGTAAAACTCGGCCACTTTGAAGAGGATCCAAGGTGAACCGTCAGCAGGGGAGGAGACCCTGGTCTCTATTCCCAGCCTCTACAGCCAGGGCCCCTTCCCCCTGCCTGCACCGTCCCCAGGACACCATCTGCAAGGAACACAAAAGCGGCCACGCCCTCCGGCTTACGCAACTCTGAGGTCCTGGCCAAGGCCCTGAGTGGCCTTAACGTGTGTACCTTGCCTTTGTCGCCTCTGTTCCCAATCTTCACAAAAGGGGAGAGTGGATGGTTGGGACCAGGACCACCCCCATACACTGGGGTCTTGGCATGGCTCCATTTGAAATCTCTGTTCTCACTGTGGCTTTGCTTCTCAGCAAGAATTTGGGTAAACAATGTCCCCCTTGAGAAGAAGTGGTAGGGACAGAAGCTCAACATTGGGACTGGAGGGAGAGGCTCCCAGGACCGGAAGGATGGGTGATTAATGAGAAGGGAAGGAAGGATTGTTGAGAAGTGCCTGCAGGGAGAGGAGCAGAGTACGGATGGTGTCTGGCCTGGCACCAGCAGTCTGGAGACTGGAGGGATGGGTGCCTAGGAGGGTGACACGTGATTGGGAAGGGGCAATTTCCACCTGCAACTGGGGGCTGCCATGAAACCTGATCAGATGGCATGGTGCTAATGGCCTCAGGGATCTGGCACAGCGCAGGTGAGCCTGAGAAGCCAGCTCCTGTGGCAAGCTGGACCAAGAGGCAAGTCACGCCTGCTGGGTCCTCGCCATGGCCCCCTTGCCCCCTTGGGGTTTCCTGCACCCTATTTGCCATAGAATGTGCTCTCTGGCCAGGACCGTTGGGTTCCAATGTAGCACCAAGTACAGGATCCGAGGAGGACAGATGTTGCATGCTTGGCCATCAAGATGTGAGGCTACTCGTCTCCAGTGAAGCTGGGAGTCAGAGAGGGGTGGTACATGTGGAGTGTCCATCCAGGGTCAGGGAGCGGCCCATGTGCCTTTTCCTCAGGGCAGCCGGCAGACCCAGTGGATGACCTCCTTGGACCACTGCTCAGAGGTTGCCATTCAGACGCCTGTGACACATGAAAATGAGGGTACACTCCTGGCTGATGGTTACCTATTCAGCCCTGGGACCATTCCTCCCATTGTCAAGGGGCAGAATAGCAGAGTGACCATGAGCGTAGACTTGGGAGCCAAATCTGGGTCCAAATCTTGGTTCTGTCACTTCCCAACCGTGAACCTCTGAATCTGTCTCTTCATTTATAAAGGGATTCATATACATCATTGGCAAATGGCATACCTTCTGCTCTCTTCTCTGGCACGGATGGCAGACATTGCTAATCAATCAAGGTATCTGTTTTCTCCTTTTGCACCACAGAAAACATTGCGAATTGATCAAAGTATTGCTTCTCACTGAGCCTCAGAATCCTACTGTGTGTCCAGAGCTCCAGACAGCCACTCCCAAGAGATAAGATTTGGCATTTGAGATGAAACCTTTTGCCATGTCTGTTAGAATGCCTATAGAGCACAATTCCTGGCACACAGCTGACCATGTATAAAGTCAGTTACCGTTCTGTCTGTGCTCAGTGCAGGCATCCTCATCCATTATCTCCAACTTCTGCTTACTTACATCACTGGAGAGTGATGGGGAGCTCACTATTTCTTCAAGCTGGCCATTCTATTGCTGGACAGTTCTGATGTTTAGAAAGTCCTCAAATTTCCCTCCCTGAGCCTCCTCTTTCCCTCAAACAGTCTATAATTCTGTGGCAAAATGCTCCCTTTTTTCCTGGATTAGCTGTCATTAGGGATTGAGGTGATTTATTTTTAGGTGATAAATTTAAACCACCTGAAGAGTAAAACCTTCTCTCAGCTTGCATGTATTTGATCCCAGACTAGCTAAGCAGCTTCTGTGTTTGATGGACATGTTTGGGGGAGTGTGTGAGCATGTGTGTGTGTGCGTGTGTGTGTGTGTGTGCATGCGTGCGTGTTAGAATGTGTGGGTGAGGGAGAGATTGAGAGAGAAAGGAAGAGGGGGGATGTATTTTAAAGCCTCATAATACACCAGGCCAATGTCACTCCTTATATAAGCCTAATAGCTTCTCTGAGGATTGGGGCTGCTTTCAGGCCCCCATCATTAGCTGATTAAGCCTGATTATTCCGAGGGGAGGGACAGTGAGGAGGGACATGAAGTTACATAACTCCCCATTTATTTGGATTTAATCCGTGCTTCTAAATTTAGGAGCTGGAAGACTTCAAAGATGAGCCCCCATCACTCAGAGGTGGTGCTGGGCTCACGGGGGAGGTGTGTCTGGTGAGTGCTGGAGCCCCATGGTGAGTTTCTCTGCAAGGGGACAGGGCAGGAGCCTTGTCTCACAGTGCCAAGAGAACTTGTGTGGGGAACCAGTGCTGCCGGGGGCACTTCAGACCCCGGAGCCTATGCATAGGCAATGGAGATGGGGAGGAGGGATGGGCTGGACAGCATGGTGATGAGGCAGGGGACCGGAACCCATTGTCCTGATGGGCTGGGAAGTTCTAGGAAAGCCTGGGCAGTCGTGGTGACCCCTGGGGTACAGCTGGTGTTCCGGTGTGGTCTGGTGTGGCCACTTCCAAACAGATCTCCTTTCTGATGGGGCTCATAGCTTCGCCGTTCTAAATATTTGATTCAGGGCACAGAAAATCACTACGTCATTCAGCTTGTACCCTGTCCGAGGGCCAGGAATCCTAGCAAGCACCTCTCACGTGGAAGATAGCACAGATTCACATATGTACGAGGCTAATTGCTCACAGATGGCCTCGCAGGACACTCTAACGGAATTGTTATTACGGTGCTTTTCTGGAAGCTGGAAGTCAAGTGACTTGAGCAAAGGGAGCCTTTTTCTGATTGGTGCAAAGGCAAGTGAGTGTCCTGGTCATAGCAGCAACCTGGCCCTGGCCAGATCCAACTCTGAGTTCGAGTCACAGGGATCCTGCTCAGGAAGAAGCAGCTGCAGAGCTGTGACTACTCACTCAGACATTTCCCAGGCCATTGCAAAGAGGTGATAACACTCCATAATAGCCCAGGAGATAAGGTGCAGATTAAAGCACTTTATTAACTTGAAAGAATCCACACCCATTTTAGGAAGTGCTGTGAAGTTGTGCTATAGCAGAACAAGAGCCAGGCTTGGGCTCAGCCACTTTCCAGCTCCGTAACGTGGGATGAAGCACTCCACCTTCCTGGCCTTCAGTTCCAGCTGCTGGAAGATGGAAATCAGGCATGTCCACCACCATTTAAGAATCAAATGGAAAATGGCTATGAAAAGCCCTGTCCCAGAGCCCAGCTCACAGTGAGGGTTCTAGAAAGGCTTGATTTTTAGCTCAACAGTACTCTAAAGTATCCAGGCCACTTGAACCCTAGAATGTGGTATTTTCTTTGAAATCCTACATACCGAAAACAAAATTCAGATTCGGTATCCTGATTTTTAAGTTCTTGCATATATGACTCCCTGCCCACCAGTCTCATCTTGGCCCCTGCTCCTCTCTCCCAGCTCACTCCACTTCTTGCTCTTCCTTGAACATGCTAGGCCTGTCTACCTCAGGGCCTTTGTACTTGCTGTCCCTCTGCCGGGAATGCTCTTCCTTCATCCTATGACTGGTTCCTTTTAGCTGGTCAGCACAAATGTCACCTCCTCAAGGTAAGAAGGCCCTGGAGCTTTCTATCACTCACCTTGGCTTAATTTTCTGCGTTGCTACTTATCAATTTCTCTCAATTTCTTTCTTTGCTCACTTACTTATTTTCTGTCTCCACCACCACCATCTTAGTTGCACAAGAGCAGAGATTTCTGTCTGTCTTATTCCCCTCTCTATCCCAAACCACAGGTGTCTGGTAAATGTTTGTTGATGCATGAACAGTGTTTGTAATGAGTACGAAGAGAGGTCAGCTCCTTCCAAGCACACGGCACCCATCTCCACCTCACCCTGCCTTGCTCCCTTGCTCTCTCTTCTCCTTGGCTCCCTAGCACTCCACTGGATCCCTTCTCCTTTTATCCACGTGTGTCTCTCTTGCATTCGATGACTTCCTATGCTCTTTCTTGATTCCCTGGCTTGTCCTACAGAGAGATTAAAACATCTTGTTCTTTCCGTTTTCCAGATTCGGTTGACTTGAACCTTGCATCTTTCTTGTCTTCTGGAATCTCTGCCTGTCGGCCAGCCTGGGTCCTCTTCTCTTTGGGGAAGGGGGGCACGGGGAGCCAGTGTGAGAGTCATGGGTGGGAGGGAGTTTTAGATGGCTAGGGAGCCTGCTGGCTCCCGAGGGACTGAGATCCTCACCCTGAGGCTGTGAACAAAGGCTGAATAACCCCTTCCTTGAGATGCTCCCAACTCCACCCTCTGGGGAGAGCTGCAGCCCCAGCTACAGCTGCCACTACAGACAACTTTCCTCCTCATCTTAAAACCAGGTTTTTACAATCTCCTAAGCAGGGGCTTCAACGAATTGGTTTGACTTATGCCAACTGCTACCCGGACTGACGCATTTGAACAGCATTTACTTTACAGTTTACAAGTCTTCCTCAGAGGTCATTTGTTTAACGAATGTTAACCTACTGTGTGTCAGAAATGGTTCTAGTGCTTTTCATACAACAATTTATTCATCAAGCAGGTACTAGGATTATCATTATCCCTGTTTTACAGATGAGGAAACTGGTCCTGAGTTGGGTTTACTAGAAAGCTCAGTGTCTTAGTTTGTTCAGGCTTCTATAACGAAATGCCAGACTGGTGGCTTATAAACAGCAAAAATATATTGCTCATAGTTCTGGGAGCCGGAAGTCTGAGATCAAGTTGCCAGCCTGGTCAGGTGAGGGCCCTCTGCTGGGTCATGGACCTCTCTAAGGTCTCCTCTGAGATCTGTTCTTTAAGAGCAGGAATCCCATTCAGAAAGGCTCCACCTTCATGACCTCAACACCTCCCAAAGGCCCCACCTTCTAACTAACCAGCACCTCTGAATGTTAGGATTAAACATAAGAATCTGGGGGAGATACATTCAAACCATAGCACTCAGAAAACTTAAGGTTTTAGGGTTTCTCCTGCACATAGGCTCCTTTGTGCCTAGGTGGGGCCCCAGCCCCATGTTTGCTAGTCATGTGTGCAAAATTTGCAAAAGTAATACATTTCACCACCAAGCAGCTAAGACTGGTGTCTCTTCCCACTATGAATCTTATCTGCCCCCTCTTCCACCCTTCTCTCTCCCTCTCTCTCTTAGTAAGGCTGGAATGGCTATGGGTATTTGGGGGATCCACCTTAGGGAAAACTAGATTGGAGATACATTTGAGTTCTCTGAGATAAGTGTATGTGGCCTAAAGTCATCTCATACATAGTTTAGTTATTGCCAGCCATCTGGGTGTAGAAGACAGCTTCCAAGAACACCCTCCAGCTCCCTGTGCCCACTTGTCTGGATGGTGGTCATGTGAATATGCTGTATGTCACCCAGCACAGAGAGTATACAGAAAATGAAGGACAGTTCGGCCTGGAATGTGAGAAGCCAGAAGCTATTCTGTAGAAACTTCCTCCCATCAGATACGTGAAATTGTGAATGGAAGCTTTGCTTCTCAGTGCTGGGTCCTGGATGCCTGATCCAAACCAAAGTTCTCTCCTACAGGAATACACTGGATAATGAAGCCTATACAATCATAACCACAATCCTTTTTTCTCTTCTTCTCCTTTGGGAAAGATCATGCAAAATGCAATTTATCAGAATTTCTGTGTTTACAGGGCACAGACTTACAGCTGTCCTAAAAACAACCAAGGTGTCCATAAGGGGTCACATAGGAAAAAGCTTGATGGAGATTATTCCAAAGTTACCAAATTGTGCTAAAATGTGTGTTTATATAAAACATATAAAACATTTCCAGTGTCACATGTTGTTGACACTGAAACATTCCTAAACAGTCTATAGTAATAAAACTTTATTCAACAGTCCACGTTAGAGGAGAGACTGAATTATCTTTTAAATTCCTGTAAACAATACGACAAAACTGTCATCATATAAGGGGGACCAATGAAATGTTGGCAGAAAAGGATTATAAAGGTATGGCAGAAAGTTGATGAATAAAAATACGGTGTTATTTTTCTGGAGTTTGCGATGTTTGTGGCAGTTGTTAGCTTTTTGATATTTTCTATGACTCCTCTGCTCATTCTAAATGTCACCTTTTGTACCCCATTTTCTATTCCTAAGAGGCCCCCCCAAACTCTACTGGCTTTGGGCTTCACTTGTAAACTCTATGGCACAGTTACCAGGACAGGCAGGCTTCCTGACGCAAACAAAGCTCATACAACCCGTATTCTTTTTCGGCCCCTTTTGGCACAAAAGGTAACTCACAAATCACAACGGCAGTGGCGCTAGCGGTGCCTCAGGACGAGGGGGAGTGGGGATGCGACCCCGGCGGTGAGGGGAGACAGCGCGGTGGCCGATCCCCGGTCGGGGGGTGGGGGGCGCAGGACGGGGGGAAGCGGCTGGATCTGGACTCGGTTCCGAGAGCCAGCAGGAGGTGCTGACAAAGCGGCAGGCGGAGAGAAAGCTTGAGCCTGCCGGTGCGCTCTTCCCTCGCTGGCGATGACAGGGGGTCCGGGTTCTGGGAAGGCTGCTGTGGGGGGGAGGGGGAAGCGCCCGTCACCGGCCGCCCGGCCGGCAGCCGCAGCGCCCGCGCTCCCG
>LNAC01000178.1:2938628-3029475 GCA_002007465.1 Ailurus styani
CTCGCGGCGGCCAGCCCCGGGAGAGAGAGGGCGACCGAGAGGACGGACGCGGGCAGATGGGCGGGGCGCGGGGTCTGCGTGCACCCCCTCCAGCCCGTGCCACCTGCGCCGCCCTCTCCCAGTGCCCGCGGAAGGTGTCCTTCCTGGGGAAGCCCGTCCTGGCTGGGGGAGCCTTCCCCCGCAAGGAGATGGCAACAACAGTGAGGACCCCACAGTGATAATAATAAAGGCAAACACTGACCGACTCCGTGCCAGGCACTGTTTCCAGCACGCTACCCGTATCATCCCCGCTGCAAACCCATGATGTTAGCTGGCTCTTTTATTGGCCCCGTTTTACCGCTGAGGAAGCGAAGGTCACTGCTAGTAATCCTAAAGCAACGGCTTCTGGCTTCTTGGCAGTAGCGATACGGATGGGGCGATGGCTTTCGGAGGGCTTGCCTTAGGCAAGCAACTGAAGCACAGGATCACACCAGATCCCTGTAAACCGTCGCCCTCTTACAGAGGAGACAGAGTCTCAGGGAAGTGAAGTCACTTGGCCACGAAGAGGCTGTGGGTCGAGGGGCAGGGTTGGCACTGGAACCACGTTCCTGAAAGGGCCTCTCACCTGTAATTTGACATCACCTCCCTTTGCCCCTGTCCCTCAATCGTATAGGACAGTTATAGTCCGTGACCACAGGGTGATCATGCTGAGGCTCCACCAGAAACGGGGCTGCTTTGCCCAAGATCACTCAGCCGGGCGGAGGAGAAACCAGACTGAAAGTAGGGATTGAGACTCTCATTCACCACACACTGTCTGGAGCCTGTTTCCTGTCTCTGAACTCAGGCGAAGGAACCAGAAGAGCCACTTCTTGTACATGTCCTCCTCTTGTAGATTTTGGCCTGGCCACCCTGCCAGAGACACCTGTCTTCCCTTCCTGCCAGGTGCCTGGTGGTCTTGCCATGCCCCTTGGCCAGCCTGCCCTGCCCATCACAGACTTGGAGTCCGGCGCACTCCTGAGGGCTGGGCACTGTGCCCACTTGCTCAGAAGCCTCCCAGTTTTGGCCACAGCCCACCCTGGAAAACCCTGATTCCCTCCCGTGCCATGCGGACCCCTGACCCCCCAGGCCCAGCCTAGAGAGCCCCAGGGGCTTGTTGGAAACCTGGATGATCAAATCTGATGAGGCAGGTAGGGGAGGGACCTACAAGGCCACGCAGCAACCAAGAGGCTGAAGCCATTGGCTTCCACCTGGAAGGAATTGGATGTGGGGTTTCTGGCTCCCGAATCCCGAAGCTGGCTGTGAGGCCTAGCAGTGTTGCCCAGCCTCTGGCTGCTGGGACATGAATTAGGGACCAAACTGGGGCTCAGCTGGGGCCCTCAGGGGCTGGGCCGGGGCTGACTGGGGTCCTCTGCACACTGATGTCTTCCGCCTCCCACCACAGCCTTGACCTACCTCATTCCGTGCTGAGGTTGAAGGCTGTAAGGGGGGTATATAAGGGGGATGTGCCAAGAACTCCTGAATATGGAAAAGACAGTGCGGTGGGTGAGGGAGCCTCGGCCAGGCAAGAAAGGCCCTGAACGTTATCCATCGTACTGGCCAAGTGCCAGGCACCCAGCTGGCCAGGGACAGAAAGACCTAGAACCCAGACTCAGGCCTCTGCCTTCCGCTGCCTTTGCCACACTCTCTGTCCCACACCGTGAAGATGTCTCTCAGGCCTTGGGGGCTCCTCTGAGTGAGGGACACATGTGCCCTCTGTGGACTTGAACAGGTTTGGGGTTTTTTGGTTTTGGGGTTTTTTTAAGTGTTTTTTAGAGCAGATTTCAGTTCAGCAAAACTGAGACGAACATGCAGAGATTTGCCATCCCCTCTGCCCCCACCCATGCACAGCCTCTTGCAGCAGATTGGTACCTTTGTTGTAGCTATTGGGCTATACTGACATGTCGTTGTCACCCAGAGTCCACAGTTTACACGGAGGTTCACTCTAGGTGGTGGGCATTCTGTGGGTCTGGACACATGTATGAACACACGGATCCACCACTGTAGTAGAATACTGAGTTGTTTCACTGCCCTGAACATCCTCTGTGCCCAGCCTATTCTCTTTTGCCTATTTTTTTTAACTGTATTTCTCCATTTGCCGAATGCAAATGACTTCACTGGGGTTTCTGCCGACTTTACAGTCATGTCCGGAGTTCCCTCCTTTAGGATGCTCTCCCATTCCGGGGGTCACCAAGGCTAAAGACACGGGCTGCATTTAATTCTGTGCATTGTATGTCTGCATAAACATAAGCCCTGTGTGATAATGAGGGCTGAGCACATGAGAGGCCCTAGGAGCCAGTTCCAGAAACCAGCATTGACTGGAGTGCCTAGTGTGTGCCTGACCCCACTGCACAATTTCATCCTCACAGCCACCCTCACAACTGGTAGCTCCAATTCACAGATAAGAACACTTAGGCTCACAGGTCCCAAGAATAGTAAGCATCAGAGCCGGAATTGCAGCCCACATCTGACTGAGCTGACATCTCTGCACTTTGAAAAGCAGACAGCATCTTCGTCTCTGAGGAATTCCTCTCTTGCATCGTGGCCCTGGGGGATGCAGACTCTGAGCCAGTATGGAAAGAGCCAGAAGACACAGTTTGCCTCATGACTGAGCCCCTAAAGGTGGAGTGTGAGGCCTCACCAGCATAAAGCATGGCCCCTTCTCTTGTTTGGCATGGCTTTTAGAAGCCCCAGGAGCCGAAGCCTGGGAGGGAAGAGAGGGTCGTCCCAGCTCATGTCCACAGGACAGATGTCAGCAGAAAGTGTACACCCACTCAGAGGAATGCACTGTCACATTTTACACACTCACATATGCACACCCTTACCCTCATGACATTCAAAGCTCTCTCCTCACCATTATCCCATTTAGGCCTCCAATCAGGGCTGCCTCCTACAGTTGCCCACACTGTGCACTGCACAATTGTAAGAGGCCCCAGTCACATGGACTGTGATGTGAACAGCACCCCCTGGAGTAGTCTAACACAGTGGCCCTGTTCACAGTAACCTGGGAGTGAGCCAGGGAGACTTGGCCCATTTTGTAGCTAGTGGAAACTGAAGCTCAGAGACAGCCAGTGACTTACCCATGGGTCAAAGAGTGAGTCAGTGGTTGGAACAAAATCTATGTCATCCTTTGTCTCCCTTCCCCCAGGCATTTCACAAAGAATTCTTCTTTCTTTCTAAAACTTTGATTTACTTTCAAAAACAAATCATTTTTAAACTTCTATTTTTGAAGAGGAGCCCTATTCATGTGATATAGAATCTTAAGGGTCCAAAAGAAAAAGCAGCCACGACTGCTGTTCTGTGTGCCCTTCCAGAGACAATCTATACACTTTGCCCACAAGTGGGCACTGACAGTGCTCTGCACACCTTGCTGTTTTCACGTTATATGTCCTGCAATGTATGAGAACATTCCAGGCTGTGGGATTCTTTGTTTTACCTGTGAACAGAATTCCATCGTGTGGAGGCCTTGACGGCTGCTTAAGCAGGACCCACTGGTGTTCGCTCAGGATGCTTCCAGTCTGTCGCTCAAACAAACCATGCCAGGTGGTCCCCCCCCCCTCCAGCACAGGTATGCTTTTGTAAACCTGAAAACACACCTGGCCAGTACATTCTTCATTTCCTTAAAATCGGAATGTTCCATTTTTGAAACAAAAAATTAAAATATCATGAAAGGACACATCATAAAATACAGGTGGAAATTGCCCAGCCCGACTTCCTAGAAGTGACCGGTAGTTCATATCATTTCACGGCTTGCTTGTGTGGCTTAATATATATATGGCTGGTTGTAAAACCAGCCACAATCCCTCACACCTCCTTGTCTCCACACACTTTCCCTTGTGGCTTTGCAGCTCCTCCCACTGAAAGTCAGAGGCTGTCTCTCCCTACCTTGAATCTGGGCTTGGTCCTATGCCTTGCTTTGGCCATTAGAATGAGGAGGTGATGCTGTGCTGATTGCAAGCCTAGGCTTCAAGAAGTTTTGCATGCTTCTGCTAATTCTCTGGGAGCCTTGCTGCCCCATAGCAATAAGCCCAGGTTAGCCTGCTGGAGGATGAGAGACACTTGGAGCAGGGGAGAGTCATTCCAGGTGCCCAGTCAAAGTTCCAGAGAGCCACTCCTTGAAATCTAACCTGACCTCTCAACTCCAACCCTACCCCCTACCCCATGCTAACTTCCCCAGCAAAATCAGAGCCCTCCATCCAAACCAGGGGCCAAGTGTAGGAACCTAGGGGGCTCTATAGAGATGAAGGGGACAGAGCTTGGAGGAAGCCATATATGCCCACTCAATTTGTACACCAGAGAGCAGAGCCTTTCCAAATATGTCTTTGGGAGAAGAGTTGTAAGACAGACACCAGGACAGACACCAGAGACTGCCCCTCATCACCTCCCACCTGCTTTACTTGGTCTCTCATTCACTCCACACACTTTTGTTGAGCACATACTATGTACCAGGTGCCATTCTAGGTGCCAGGGATTTGGCCATGAGTAAAACTGACTGCAAGTTACATGCTAAATAGATGAGACAGAAAATAAGCATTTAAGTCCATGATGATATAATATGTCAGGGAGTAATACATGTTCAGAAAGAAATAAAGCAGGATAAAGAGACAGGGGTGAGGGGATAGCCAAGGAAGGCCCATCCAGGAAGGGATGTGTGAGCAGACACTGGAATGATAACAAGGAGCGAGCCCTGCAGACAAGAGGAGGGGCATTCTAGGCTGTGGGTACAGCACATGCAAAGGCCCGGAGCCAGGAGTGAGTATGCAGAAATGCTGGAGGAACAGCCAGGAGGCAGGTGTGGCTGGAACAGAGTGAACCAGGGGTGTGGAGAGTGGGGAACAAGAGTAGAGGTGTCTCCTGTCACTCCATTCCTCCCTCCAATCCTCAACACCCCCTTCCCCCCAACCATCTGCAAATGGACCTCTGCATCCTTGTCCCTCTTGTACAAGGCTGGTCCCTTCCCCCAGGGTCTGGAACCCATTTAGCCCTTCCTGCCTCTTCAGATGCCTCATGCCTCTCTCCAGCCCAAGATTCTTAGCACACATGGTTCCCTCTGCCTCCAAGTCCACCCCACCCCTTTTCATCAGGCTATGCATCTTTTCAGGTCCAGGCAGGCCCTGCATTCCCTGAAGGCTTCTCTGGTGCCCCGGGCTGGGTCGGGATCGGTGGGCTCCTTCAGTTGCCTGAGCTTCCCCTGTTGGCAAGGTCATGAGCTCCCAGGGCCTAGAGAATGTCTGATTCCCCTTTGTGTCCCCTGTTCTGAATGCAGGGTTTGCCCAGGTATGCAGATGACACTCCGATGGCTTCAGGCTAAGACCTCTGGCTCCCCAGACCCTCTTTCTCACTGTCTCCCTTGCTTGTCCCCCTAACCTGGGACAGTTTGGTCTCAGCTACCCTGACCTACTTGCGGCTCACTAAGCTGTTTCCCTGCCCCCCCCACCATAATAAGGCACTCCCATTCCTGCCTTCTTAGTCCCAAATCTCCTCCATCAAACCAGCTGGAGCCTGTTTTGATTGGAGCAGCACAAAGCACACCAGACTCAAGAAACAGCTAGACAGATGTGCTGTGTGATGTCTGCCTGGCCCTCAGCTTCCTCATCCATTGGCCGGGGATGCATCGGTACTCAGAGCCTAGGGCAGGAGTGGGAAGTGGGTGGTGTGTACCCGCCCTCCCTCCTCCCCTTGGCCTTGGCCTCCCCGAGGTGCTGAAGTTATCTCTGGATCCCTCTCAGTGCCCAAAATGTAACAGCTTCTCAGCAAATGTATATATGTGAAAGTATAAAGAGATGCCGTACTTTATGATTTCCATTGCACAAACATGATTGTGTTCTGTACTCGAAGCAATTCTTACCAGCATCCCTTCATTTCACACTGTGTCTCCTGAGCCAGGAAGACTGAGTCAGGAGGGGTTTGGCCATCAGCTTTGGCAAGACCCCTACCAGACATTTGGAGAGGTTGTGAGAGCCACTCAAGGCCAGCCCTTGAACCCTGATACTTAGATTCCAGGTCCTAAGCTCAAAACCCTTGCACAGTCCTAAGTCCTCCCTATGACACTCTGAACTGAGCAATGATATCATGCCCATTTTATAGCCCAGAAAACTGAGGCACAGCTTGGGTGTGACAGAGGCAGGAATTGCCCCTGTGTTCCTCACACATCTCCATAAATGAGGAGCTGTTTGATAATAAATAAGAAGAAGTTTTTTTCTTTTTCTCTCTTTCTTTTGGCCTTTTTCCCATTTTTGAGGACTCAGGGTAGCAGCTGTGCTGAAAAGAACAGGACATGCAGTGTCCAGCTGGAAATGCCAGGCACAGGCGAATCTGCTGGCCCCTCTGAGCCTGGAGCAAGCCTCTGAGCCTGGCTCCATTGTTCTGCTCTTTACAAACCTGGGAAGTTAGAGCGCCTCACCTCCCCAGCGGCCACATGTTGACCTTGGAGCTGGGATGTAACTCCAGACACTGTTTACAAATGGAAAGTGGCTGGAATCCCCGGGGGGAAAATACTGCCCCATTTGTGTCTCCTCCTTTTTGGTGTCTTTGGTGTCCCCAGGCCTTAGAACAGGGTTAGGGCTGTAAAGGCAGGGACAGTCTTGGGGTTTGGTTATTTCTTGGCACAAGGAGGCAGGATGTGGGCATCCTGCAGCATTTAGTGGACATTTCCAACCAATGCTAAAGTCATGGTCTTCTGCTTGGGAATGCTACCTGGATGCACATTTAACCCCAGGAACACACACTCGCACACACACCCACAGGTCTGGGGAGCCCCAAAACTAAGGAAATCCTTCAGCTTCTGAAACATTTAGTTAGCACCTACTATATACCAGGCACACACTGGTCACAACACTGGCTAGGGTGCTGCAGTGACCTTGACATGCCGGGTAGCTTCCTGAAGATTTGGTTGCCTCAGCAGGAAGGAGGAGATAATGGTATTACCGGCCTCACGATCCTGTAGGCAAGAAGCAGCACCAACACTGCAGCCTTGAGGGAGACCTAAGCGACGATGGATGAAGCGATAAGATGTGGTTCACGTATACAACGGAATATTACTCAGCCATGAGAAAGAAGGCAAGCCTGCCATTTGCAGAGGCTTGGATGAAACTTGAGGGCGTGATGCTAAGCCAGATAACTCAGACAGAGAAAAACAAATACTGTATGATCTCACTTGTATGTGGAATCTAAAAAAAGTCAAACTCGGAGAAACAGAGTAGAGTGCTAGTTGCCAGGGATCGAGGGTATGGAAAATGGGGAGCTATTGGTCAAAGGTGCAAACTCTCAGTCCTAAGATAAACAAGTTCTGGGGACCTAATGTACAGCATGGGGATTATAGCTAATAATACTATATCAAATACTTGAATGTTCTCACCACTAATCAGCAGAAACTTACACAATGTCATGTGTCAGTTTTAATCTTCAGCTGGAGGGGGAAAAAAATGAAAGGAAAAAGGAACATATGCTAAAGCATGTAATAAACCATCAAGGAAGTGATAAGCCAAAATCGAAGGAGTGAACAAAATATTTCCTCCTAGCCGGGGCTTGCCCTTTGATACTCTTAAGTGTGTCTTTTGATGTTGTTAATTTCAATCAGGTACAACATGCATATACGTTCTTTTCTAGTTTAGGGCGCCTTGTCTCCTGTTGGAGAATTTCTTGCCTCCTAGAGGCCATGAAGACAGCCTCCAATGCTCCGCGCTGCAGCCCCTCATCCACGCTGGATCATTTTTATGCACAGAATGGGGCAGAAGGTCAAGGTTTGTGGTTTTCCATATGATGTCCAGTCATTCCAGCATGATGTGTTGAAAATGACTCCTTTCCCCCACTGAACTGCTGTAGTGCTTTCTGGGTAGGGTATGCTACCTAGCAATGAACATAAGAAGCTGCTGCCTCATAGGACAGCAGGGGTACAGTCTGTAGATTTTATGGTAAACGAGAGAAGCCAGACACAAAGGAATGTGCTGCACAATTCCATTTATGGGACGGTCCAGTGACTGGGTGATGGTGGGTGCCTTGGGGTGGGGTGTCGCCTGGGAGGGGGCATGAGGGATCCTTCCAGGGTGTAGAAATGTTCTTTATCTCCACCTGGGTGGTGGCTCCCCAGGTGTCTGCAAATGAAAACAAAATCAATGAGCTGTGCCATTAAGAACATTCTTTTAAATTCGTATGCAAACAGCCACCACTTGTATGCTATACACTAATTTAAAAGAACGTTCTTGGAGCATGGGGGAGGAAAAGCTGCATTCAGACAGAGGGGTGTTCACTGGGGAAGCTGTGAAGAGGCTTTTCAGAGCTGGAGAAAGAAAAAGAGAGGCAGCCCCTGGAAGCTGGCCTGGCTCCTTGCTGGGCCATGCTGTTCCCCCATGGGACGTAAACAAGCTCACAAAACACCAGCCTCAGCCGAGGTCCCTCTGGGACAATGAGAGAGGGAGACACAGCAAGTCCACTTCGCAGTTGTGTCTCAGCATAGACAAAACAGGGTCCTTGTCCCACCCACAAAACACCAGGCACCCCCTCTCCCTGGGCTTCTCATTAAGCTAAAATAAGTATGTCTTTACCAGTTACCATCTTTATCAGCATTATCATCTTCTCCATTTCCCCTCTCTATAGACGACATGGATTGAGATCCTCAGTTGTACAATTGCTTCTGCTTTCTGGCAGTATCCAGTCTGGTGAGCCCTTGCTCCCTTAGGTCCTCCCCTAAATCACCCAGCCAGAGCCCAAATCCTATAATAGGTTCTTTCTAGCACTCTCTGCAGAGAACCCACAGTCCCCGTGCGTGTGTTCTCGCTTGCTGCAGTGAGCAGCAAACCCACACTGTTTAACTGCAGGTGGCTCCGGACATCTGGACATTTGACCGAAATCCTGCAGAAGAATCAGGTGTTTGCCCCGCAGAGAAGGAGGAAAAAGTGATTTGAGCAAAAGGCATAGATGAGCAGACACTCTTGCAGAAGGTGGAGGGACCCTGTCTGTGTACAGGGCTGGGGTGGGGGGGGGGTATGGTGGAGGTGGGTTGGGGCCAGAGCATGAGCGTTGAATGCCAAACTACAGAAGGGGGCTGAGACCAGGGTGAAGAGCATGAGGCCTGACCCTGGCAGAGTGAGTACCTCCTTCAGCTTTGCACCCTAGACCCCCACCCTAATCCCGACCGCACTAGAGTTTCTAGAACTACCTCTGAACTACCAGTGCCATCTCGACGGCCAGCCCCTTCTCCATCTGTCTGTAATAATTGTTTCTAGCCTTCAACTTGGACCACACGCTGTCGCCCCAGCTCCCGGCACAAGGGTCAGTGTGGAATTGTGGGCAGGGGGCCATCGGCCTCCCACCCCTGATTGCCAACCCCCCAGGGCTTCTTCGCCTCTGCCCTCAAACCCTCCATCCCTCCTCTAGGCCCCTCCTGTCAAAGACCCGACCTCTCTGGTCAGCCTGGGGCTCAATTTGGGTTCTCTCTGACCCCTGGTTCCTGGAGGCAGGCTTCTCTTTTGGGGTCTGGACCCACCTGCCTGGTTCTCTTTGACCCTAGGGCCTCTATGTGGCTGACCCCTGACTGGGAAGCCTGGAATGCTGGGGCCCAAGTAGGCTCTGTTCTCAGCCTTACATTTTCCTTGGATGACCTTACTTCCTCTGCTGGTTCCTGTGACCCTGAGACCCCCAGATCTCTCTCCCAGTCTCCGGACCACTGAATCCTACCATAAGATAGATGCTTTCACTGGAGCCCCCAGAAATCCAAACATCCATCTCAGGCTGGGTCTTTTGTGTCAAAGATTCATGCTCCAGGGATGCACTGGGAAGAATTCCCAGGAGAATCTGGTAAGGGTATTGGGGAAGCAAGATCTGGAAGAGGAGGAAGCTGAGCAAGGACCCCGCAGAGAGCAGCTCTGGCCTGATGCCCCGGTTGCTCTAGAGGGCAGGTCACATTGCAAGCCTGCCAGGACTGGAGGCAAGGGGTTTGGCCTTGAGTACTCCTGCGCCCATAGTCCGGGGCTGGGTTTCCCTGGCACATGGCCATTCCGAGCCACAGCAGCATCCAAAGGAGGAGCCTGCCTAGGAAGAGATGCAGGAGTAGAACAGGCCGGGACACAAATCCCATCTGAGCAGGTGGGGAATACAAAGGGATGGGGGGAGACCACACCCATCATCCCTCCAAGCTGTTCCCCTTTTGGGATTCGTCACCTCCACAAGGTACAAAGTCTGCGACCCAGGCCCAAGAGCAGGAACCACCCTCCAGGCCCGTTCAGGTGTGTTCAAGCATCTGGGCCAGCCCCCCACTCTGTTACCTGCTTTGGGAGGTGGCACAGAGTAGCCCAACCAGGCCTACACCCGGTACCCCCTGATCTATTAGGACCAACAAATAACAGGAAAAGAGATGCTATCACTCCACCACTACTCCACACAGGGGTGGGACTCTGCTGCAGGGGCCTGAGGACAACCAGCTTAGAACTGGGGCAGGGAGACAGGCCTGGGGCGAGAAAAGGTGTCACAGAAGGAGGAGGCATTGATCGAGAGGCGGAAGGGATGACTCGGGCAGGAGGTAGGGGGCCTGGACACAGCCTGGTTTATACAGGGAGCAACACTGGTTTCACCAAGAATTCCCACAACTCTATTCCACATGCCTCCTGCACTGTTTTCAACCTAACAATTTTCTCTAAAGAACTCTCATTAAAAAAAACAAAAAACAAAAAACAAAAAAAAAAACCCCAAACTTAAATAAGTGTAAGGGAATTCAAAAGGGAATTTCCTATTATGTCAAGTAGAAAGTGATTATCACTTGGCTCGAAAGAGGCGGGGGTTGTCCAGGACACATGGGCCTGGAGTCTGGGGTGGGGGATGTGGACAGAAGATGCACATTTGGGGTGATCCGGCATGTAGACTGAGGAGGCCATCAAGGCCTGAGCCCCAGGGCATCCCAACAAGCTAGGGAGCAGAAGAGACCAGATTAGCAGGGAGGGCCATTCCAGGGCTGAGGGGCTCCTACAGCAGGCGGTGCATCGAGCCGAGGGAGAGGGGGCTGCCGAGGAGCTGGTCCCCTTGCAGGGAGCCTAGAGCCCCTGGCGAAGAACATAGAGCCCACCATGGATTACAGAAGCTCTGTATCAGAGTCCCCCTTTAGGAATACAGCCTCAGCATTTTGCTAGAAAATGCTTTTCCTACCTCTCCCATAAAAATAAACTTCCCTTTAAAAAATTTTTTTAAACGAAAAAAACAAATGATGATTGATATCTTTCCAAGGGATTAACTAAAAACCAGCTTTCACTTGATGCAGAAGCTGATATCTTCAACACATCCCTTTCCAAAAATAACAATAACACAACACAACACAAACAGGGTATGTTGGACACCAAAGTAGGAACGTTTCCAGAAAAGTAAAAAAAAATATTTGTCTAAGGTTTTAACAACCAAACTGACACCCCCCCTGCCCTTGGCTTCCACGCTCTAATTAGAGCTAAACAATGGAGTGAAGACAAGCCTGTTTTCCCCTAGGTATGGGCCCATGTCAGCAGATTGATCGGTGGGGTGTCTGATCCTGTCCAGCTTCATGCTCCCGGGCTGATGGGCAGAGCAACTCTGCTAGGTGGTTTCCTGGCTTGAGTTTGGAGCGACTGTGCAGCCCTGACAGTGTTCCAGGAGACCCCAGGTCTGACTACAAGGCGCCGGTCTCAGTAGACTTCGGGCGAGGACTCCTAACTCCTTGGGGCTGGCTCAGAGCTCTTCCCAGCCTCCCAATATCTCTACCTTGAGACTCAGCCCTTCTTCCCTACATGCTTCTGGTGGTTCCCCACCTCTCAGCTTTTAACAGCTGCTGTTTCCCTCCATCTGGCACACTCTAACTGCCACTTCTCCCCAGTCTCTGCATAGTCAAACTCACCGTCTCTGACCTTCCACAGTCCTGCTTTGTACATTTTGGTCCCCAGTGATTACTAACAGTGCCCCCTTTTGATGTGGTTTTGGAACACAGGTGAAGTTTGTCGGGGTGAGGTCCTGAGCAGACAACTAAGAACTCTTGAAATGTCTCTGATGCAAAATGGTGATTTGCTAAAACACGAGGACAGCACCCATGGGCAGAAAGAGCTATTGCACTGGGGTTGTGAGGGGTGGCTGATTATATACTATGGGGTTGGGGGAGTAAGGAAAAGAGAAGTTTCAAAAGAACTTTCATATGCTAAAGAAGACCTACAGCGTACCCTTGGCCTTGCCATTGTCAAGTTAAGGTTGTTTTTCCCCCTCTAGCAAGACATTAACATTAGGATGGTTGGGAGATTCACAGGTCCCACCCAGGAGTCGGGGTGGGGGTTGCAGGGTGTCAGCTTCTGCATTGTCTTCCGGGCCGCCTTCTGCTCCCTCATCACTTTCACTTTCGTAAATACGTATCCTGGCTCCCACCACAGACTCCTTAGTCACCTGACCGAGGCCAGCTCAAATCCCTTCTCTAGGAAGCCACCCCTGATTTCCAGGGCAAGGTCTTCTTTATCCTGAACTTGCGCAGCCCCGAGAGTCCCCCATCTGAATAAATCACACACAGTATGGCGGGCACTCTCCCCTGCAGGCAGGCCTCGCTCCTCTGCTAGGTGGAGGTCTCTTTATTAAAATACAGTCTCTTTATTAAAAGCATTTACAAACATTACTATTACAGATTAGATTGTGTCCCCCCAAAAGATAACACGGATGTCTCCACCCCGGGTACCTGTGCGTGGTATTTGGAAATAGCCGTTGCAGATTTAACCAGGTTAAGAGAAGGTCCTTTGGGTGGACCCTAAGCCAGTAGAACAACGTTCTTAGAAAAAGGGAAACTGGAACACAGAAACAGAGACAGGGAGAACTCTACCGTGTGAGGCGGGTAAAGCGTCCACGAGCCAGGGACACGGAGGGCTGCCAGCAAACACCGGAAGCTGGAAGAGGCGAGGAAGGATCCTCCCCCAGAGCTGTCAGAGGGACCACGACCCGCTGACACCCCGCTCTGGGACTTCGAGCCTCCCGACCTATGAGACCATCAGTTTCTGTTGTTTTCAGCCACCCTGTTTGGGGTGCTTTGCGATAGAAGCCTTAGGAAATGAATACATACAGTAACTCCTCTTTTGAATAACTGCTTCATCGAGTTACAATCCATACACTATAAATTTCACCCCGTTGAGGTATATGACCCCACAGTTTCCGATATATCCACAGAGTCGCACAACTATCACCACTACCTGATTCTAGAACATTCTATCACCCCACCTCCCCACAAAAGAAACACAGTACCCATTAGTTAGCAGTCACCCCTTATTCTGCCTCCTTCCTCAGGCAGCCTGAAGCCGCTTTCTCTCCCTGTGGCTTTGCCTACCCTGGACAGTTCATACAATATGCGACATTTTGTGACTGGCTTCTCTCACTCAGCATGTTTTCCATACTTTACTCCTTTTTATGACTGAATAATATTCCACTGTGTGGTTAGACCACATTTTATTTACCCGTTCATCAGTTGATGGACATTTGGGCTCTTACGAATAAGGCTGCTCTAGGATTGTTCACGTACAAGTTTTTGCGCGGACATGTATTTTTTTTTCTTGGATAAGAAACTTTAGAAAAGAAAAAGATTTATTACCTATTTGAAAGAGAGAGAGAGAGAGAGAGAGAGAGAGAGAGCGCAAGCGCAGGGAGGGGCAAAGGGAGAGAGAGAGACTTTAATAGACGCCACACTGAGCACAGAGCCTGACTCAGGGCTCGATGCCATGACCCTGAGATAATGACCTGAGCCAAAACGAAGAACTGGATGCTCAACTGACTGAGGCACCGAGGGGCCCTGGATAAGAAACTCATGAAAAAATAATGCCTGCACGTGGTAAACAAAGTTGCCAGGGGTATTAAAAAAAATACACACACACACACACAGTTAAAAGCCACACTTTTTTTTTTTTAAGATTTTATTTATTTATTTGTCAGAAAGAGAGCACACCCACACATGCAGGGTGGGGGAGCGGCAGCCAGAGGGAGAAGCAGGCTCCCCACTGAGTGGGGAGCCCGGTGTAGGACTCATCCCAGGTGTCCCACAAAATAATAATTTTCGAGAGGTTGGACACCTGCAACTTTAAAACCAGCCAGACTGGGGTGCCTAGTTGGCTCCGTCAGTTAAGTACCTGCAACCAGCTCAGGCCATGAACCTGGGATGGAACCCCGAGTCTAGCTGGGCTTCCTGCTCAGCTCTGGGCCTGCTTCTCTCTCTTCCCCTCACCCTGCATGTGCTCTCTCTCTCTCTCAAATAAATAAAGTAAAATAAAAAATAAAAATAAAAAATAAAACCAGCCAGATTAACAAAAGTAATCTTTCTGAATTGTGAATTTGGGATTATGGTACAGAAAGTCTTTTTTTTTTTTTTTTAATCTTGCTAACTTAAAGAGTGGCTTTGAAAACAAATTTCTTTGGGTTTGCACCCGTTGTTTTCCAACTAGACAAAGGTTTTTTGACAAATCAATTTTATTGTACAGTGTGCCTTCGAAGTGGAGAGAGAATCAGGTGAGGGCAACTCTATCCCAGCCCTGACACCAAATTAGCTTGGTGACCTTGAGAATGTTTGTTATCTTTGCTAGGTAGCAGTTTGCTTACCAGAAAGGGAGGGGTTAGATAAGACTGAGCCCAAGATCCTCAGTTTCTCAATCAAGCTAATCTCTGTTCTCGATGGGGCCTATGTTCCTGTTCATAGACAGGGAGTCCTCGCTTCTCTTTGAAACCTTCACCTCAGGCAAGGAGTGAATGTTAGATTTACCGTCCACACCTTGCTCGAATTTGAAGTGCAGACAAAGGGTTAATGTCATATTTCACCTTCCAGACGGCCCTTTAGGGGACCTTGTTTGCCTAAAGAAACTCAGAACCAAGCTTCTTAGCCTGTGCAGGTAGCTTTGGCAGAAGTTTCCGGGTGGGGATGGGATCTGGGAGTGGCCCGGGGATTACAGATGAATTAGCATTTCTTTGCCTGGCTCATTACCGGTAGATAAAGGCGCCTCCTGCAGCTCCCAGCAGGTTGGGAGCAGGAAGTTGGGTGGTTTGGGCAGCAGGAATCTGGCTCCACAAAGGCCCCTGAAAAGCCATTGTTCCAGGGCTTAACAGGGCCCTTCTGTTGGCAGCTCCCTCAGGTCTCAACTGGAGCCAAGGTCTTCACCCAGACACTGATAAACAACACAGTTGGTGCCAGAATAAGCTTTATCCACTCCCCTGCCAGCTGGTACTCCCCTGCTCCAGAACCCTCAATAACTCCCTGTTGCCCACCCACTCTCTGTTTGGCACTCCAAGCTGACTACAGTCCAGACCAATTACCTGGCTAATCCTAATGCCACTACTTCTCAGTGTTTCATGGTAACCAGCGTCTGTCCGGCATCTCATCTGAGCCAGCCACTGGGCCAAGCGCTATGTGAACATCATCTTGTTTCATCTCGATGTGCATTCTTAAAGCAGGTTTCATTCCCATTGCGTAGATGATGAAACTGAGCCCAGAGCAGCTAAAACAGCCTGCCTAATGTGTCATAGTCAGGAAACCAACCAAGAGCCAGTGCAATCCCCAGGGGAGATCTCCTTGCTGTCTGAGGTTGGGGCCAGGGACCCAAGACTGATGTAGGAAAGATGTTAGGGTTGGAAGCTGATGACCAAGAAAGAATTCTTTTTTTTTTTTTTTAAAGGTTTTTTTTATTTATTCATTTGACACAGAGAGAGAGATTACAAGTAGGCAGAGAGGCAGGCAGAGAGAGAGGAGAGAGGAGGAAGCAGGCTCCCTGCTGAGCAGAGAGCCCGATGTGGGCCTCGATCCCAGGACCCTGGGATCATGACCTGAGCCGAAGGCAGTGGCTTTAACCCACTGAACCACCCAGGTGCCCACCAAGAAAGAATTCTTGAGACATCTTTGGTGCAAAGGGTGATTTTATTAAAGCACGGGGACAGGACCCGTGGGCAGAAAGAGCTACACTGGGGTCATGAGGATTGGTCCATTATGTACTTTCAAGTTGGGAGGGGGCTAGGGGATAGCAAAAGACTCTAAGGAATTCTGCAAGAAGGTTTCCAGGACCATGAAGGGGCTAACTATTGTTGGGAAAAGGTTATTTATTACAGTCTAGTAAAACCTTAGTCATGGGACCCTTCAGATGTATATTGGTGGGCCATATATATGCCTGGGGGTTAATTGCCAACACGTATCTTGAGAGGTTTAGAGATAAAGGAAATTTCTAAAGAAATTTCTATATGTTAAAGTAGACTTACGGGATCCTGGGGGTTGGGCTAAGGTTGCCTTCAGACCTTAGCAAAGTATTAACATGAAGGCGATTGAGTCCCTAGAAGAATGACTCTGCCTGTTTCAAGGACTTGTCAATGGGCTGTAGGCAGTAAGGAAATTTAATAATTTCTCTTCTGCCTTTGCTTCCCACTTGAATAACCAGTGTGAGCAAGGCAGAAATGGAGGGATTCTGAGGGTGTGATGCTGAATGATGAGAGGGGGCAAGCTAGGTGACAAGGGGCGGGGAGAACATTCCAGACAGAGAGAACAGCAGACAAAGGCCTTCTTCCTCTGGGCCTCCGTTTCCAAATCTGTCACAATGTGTGTGTGTGTGTGTGTGTGTGTGTGTGTGTGTGTGTGTGTGTGTGGTGGGAAGGGGTTACTTTCTGGTTGTCTGATTTTACTTGTACCCTAAAACACCCGAAATTTCTCTGAATCTCCCTGGAGAATCAGTGAGTGAATGGTGGGTACCTCTTTAAATGCTGTGCCCTGGGTGCCTTGCTTGCCTCACCCCTAGACCCGTCAGGTTGCTGGCTGCAATCACCCTGCAATCTGATTCAGGAAATAAATAGACTGGCTGAGATTGGGGAGCTGGGGGTGGGGAGGACTGGAATGGGCTTTCCCGGCAAAAGTCAGCTGGATCTGAGCAAGGGCTGCTCCCTTTAGACAGGGCATGGTCTCCGCTACTCCTTACTTATAAATCATGTCAGTCTTATTCATTTTGATCCCCTGCTAGGTCCGGGTAGCAATTTGAGTGTGCAACTCCCAGACAGCCTGTTTCCCCCAGGCAAGTGAGGACCCAGTATTCAGTTTCTAAGCTCCTTAACACATCTCTGGCAACCACGTTATATCTCATTGGCTGATTTTCATTCTTCTTCCTTGCTTTCTTGCCCTATCATCTCCTATTCTCTCCCTCTACCCTCTCTCTTCTCAGTCACCACCAAATCCCCCCATCACCCCTGCTTACTTCTCTATCACACCCTGTCTAAATCCACTTTGACATAAGAAGTCTATCAGGGGTCAGGAAGGGCGTCAATGAGATGGTAGCCCTTGAGCTGAGCTCTGGGGGTGAACAAGAGTTTATCAAGTAGAGAAGGAAGGAAGGAACGAGAGCCCCACATGCTTCAATACAAGGGCTAGATTCATACAGGCCAACTTTGAATCCTGGCTTCTCCACTCTTAAGCTCTGTGATCTGGACCAAATTATATCACACCATCAACCTCAGTTACCTCATCGGTATGATGGGAATTTCTCTAGCACCTACTAAAGGGCTGAGCTCAGGCTTCAATGAGAAAATTTCATGGTCCAGGCCTGGTGCCTGGTTTACAGAAGGCACTTGATAGATATTTGGTGAATGAATGAATAGATATTCCAGGCAGAGAGGACAGCATAAAGAAAGGTCTGGAGATGAGACCAAGCACAGCATGTTTGGGAAATGGTCTCCCTGCCAGAATTTGTGGCAGAGCCTGGTCTTACCGGCTCCCGAGAGCCAATCGTGAGCAACTCTTTCCAACTCTGCATTCAGTGATGTCAGCCTGGGAGCTTGGAATCCACCACCGTGCAAGCCTTTGCACTGTGGAAATTGGCAAACACTGTAGGTCAGAGCTTTCCTTCCCCCTCCGGTGAGCCATGAGCCAGTTTACCAGTACACCACCCCCTGTAAGCTGGGTGACATGCTAGGGTTAGATTTCAAGGGACCTTGGATTTCAAGGGACTGGTGATGTTCTGTCCACTCTGTTTGTTGTAGGACTTCAGAGAGACTGTTTGACCTTACTTGACCTGAGAAAGATGTGTTTTTTTAAAACCAAATAAGTCCAGAATCTGAATTCCTAAAAAAAATTCCAAACATATAACCACTTTATATTCACATAACTCTAAAAAAAAAGATCCTCAGTTTAATTTATAGAAAAAAAATCATTTATTTCTATTGATTAGCAAAACTTGAACTAGAAAATCACTTAATTCCCAAGTTGAAAAATCAGATTTTTAACTAGGAGAAATGGGTGTGGGAGGCCCAGTGTGAGAGCGTGGCAACAGCCAGCCCATACGTAATTTTGTGGGAAAGGATGTAGACTTTGATCCTGATAGCAGTGGGGAAATCATTGGAGGGTTTGAAGCAAATTAATGATATGATCAGATTCTGGTCTTGGAAAAGAGCCTTCCCACTCCTCTGTGAAAAGCCTGGCGGGGGGGGCCAAGATGAATTCAAGGACACCAAGCAAGAGAAGATGGGGTATGGGATAAGCATTTTTCTGGAGAGACAAGACCACTGTTCACCTTACTTCCTTTTCCTCCAAGACACTCAGCTAGACTACATTTCCCAGCCTCCTCTGGAATTAGTAGGGGTCATGGGATTCAGTGCTAGCCAATAGAATATGGATGTGATATAAGCGACCTCCTGGTCCTGGCCATAAACACCTCCTATACAACTGTCCACATTGTTTCTCTTGCCCTTACACCTTACGCCAAGGATCCAATGGAGGACTCCAAGGCCTGGGGATGGCAGAGCCACAAGCAGGAAGGAGCCTGGGTCGCTGAATGGCTTTGTGGAGCAGAGCCCCACCATCTCCCTTCTTTGGACTGTGCTGAAAGGAACAAAACATCCTTGTGTTGAACCATGACATCTGAGGCTGCTTGTTATGGCAGCTGACCTGACCTCTGTAGGGGGGATGGAAGTAGAGACAGGCGCACACAACTGACAGCTTTTCAGGATAAAACTGTGGGACTTGTGATTGGTTGGAAATGGAACAAGGGAAGAAGAGGCATTGCAGGCTACGTTTCTTGGTGAACAGAGGTGTCTTTAACTGAGAAAACACCGTGGGGAGACAATCAGGTACATCTGAGACACCAGAGTGGAGAAATCAAGAGACTCTTCTTTTGGCCTCTGCAACCCAAAGCAATCTAGTAGGTCCCCTGGGAGCACATCATGGTGGCAAAGGCCACCTGTCACTCATGGGGGGCAGACATGGGGAACCTCTGTCTGTCTGTGGAGTCTTCATGCTGTCCTTGGCCAAAGCCTACCCATGAGGTCGATGGAAATGCTAACTGCTTCCTTTCCACTCTAGCACACACCCTCAGCTATAGCAAGGCTAATGTTGGGACATAATTTATTCTTTTTCTCCCCTTTCAACAAATAGTTCCTGAGTACCTACTAGAATAATAATGTTAAAACTATCATTCATGGAGCACTTAGCATGTTCCAGACCTTATGCCAAGCGCTTTACTACATGACTTTGTTCAATCTTCAGTAAACAGAGATGAGAATTATTAGTGGCCCCATTTGACAGGTGGGAAAACTGAGACTCAGAGAAGTCACAGGCAGTCCCTCACAGTTCAGTCCCTCACAGTTCTTGTTCCTCTCAATCAGGTAGTGACTGCTTTCTGCCACCCAACACTTTGGCACATCCTGGATCCCTTGTCCTTTGGGGATGTCCTTCAGGAAGCCGAGGGCCAGGATACCATGTTTTATTTCCCTCCTGCAGAGGGGACAGTCATTGTGCCAGGTCATGGGGCTTAAATTACTAGTCCAAACATTGCTGGCATCATAATAAAATCATATCACCCAAATTATGGTGCCTGATGAACACAGATTCCCAGGCAGTCACTGTTCTAAGAAGAGGGCCATGGGCCTAATATCTAGAGCAGTTCCTGGGCTAGTTTAGAAATCAATTTGAACCAGCTTAGCCCAAAAGCGGGGTTTAAGGCATCAGGGAATCCAATGGAAGTTTGAACCAAAATCTAGAATCAGGCACCCAAATGCCACCGCAATGCTCTCTACATCTCTCATCTGCTTCTTGAGAACTGTCACAGGGCAGAAGTGGGCAATTGGCCACCCAGCTCCCCTTCTCATTTAAAAGAGCCCTGATTCAGGGGCACCTGGGTGGCTCAGTTGGTTAAGCATCTGACTCTTGATTTCGGCTCAGGTAATGATCTCAGGGTCATAAAATGGAGCTTGGTATCAGGCTCCAAGATGAGCATGGAGCCTACTGGGGATTCTCTTCTTCTTCTTCTGCCCCTCCTTGCTCACATGCTCTCTCTAAAAAAATAAAATAAAATACACTTCTTTTTTTAAAAAAAAAGATAAAAATAGGGGTTCCTGGGTGGCTCAGTTGTTAAGCATCTGCCTTTGGCTCAGATCATCATCCCAGGGTCCTGGGATCGAGCCCCACATCAGGCTCCCTGCTCGGAGGGAAGCCTGCTTCTCCCACTTCCCCAGCTTGTGTTTCCTCTCTTGCTGTCACTCTCTGTCAAATAAATAAATAAAATCTTAAAAAATAAAAAGTAAATTAAAAAAATAAAATAAAGGGCCCTGATTTTGTTCAGCAATGTACTCAGCTAAATATTCTTTCCCAGCTTCCTTTACTGTAGCCATGAGATGTAGTTTTGGTCAATGAGATGTTAGCAGATATGCTGTGAGTTCTGGAAAGGTTTTTTTTCTCTTTTTCATTTTTTATAAAAGGCATCAAACATAGTTAGCCTAGTCCTTCTCCCCTTCATCCTTCCATGAATGCAGATATGATGGCTGGAGCAGCAGCAACTATTTCATAGCCATGAGGGAAAGGCTAGAAAATCACAGAATTATGGCTCTGACATCATTGAGCGACTGAACCAATGCCCATGATCACCTCCCTCTAGATCTCTTATCATATAATAGGGATATAAGTTTATTTATTAAGATATTGATGGTCAGATTAGTTTTGACTTGCAGGCAAAAGCCATCCTGATGGAGACAATTGCTGTCACTTTCACTGGGGCTGCATAAATGGAAACATAACTGCCCCTGGCCCCTGAGTTTTACATTTTACAGTGTCTGAACTCAACCTTCTGAGTCCAGTTCAAAAAAAAACATTCCGGGATGAGGACTCATTGGCCCAGTTTAGATTGCTTATGCCTGGGCCCATCACTTGTGGCCAAGGAGGGCAGGCTGTGACTGGTCGAGTTGGTGCCAACCCCTAGACCAATCAACCACAGCCAGTACAGGAGTGGGAGGGGTTCCATGTGAACATGACAGTAAGAAAGGCTCTGGGCAGCTTAACCTATCAGTGTCTGTTCTGGTCACCCATCCAAGGGACTGACCGGGTCATCCCCACTCACCCTTCCAGCTTTCTGCCATTCCACCATGTTTCTTACGCATTCACGGCATGTGCCGCATGGTGCTGGGCCAGGGCAGGGCTGAAACTGGGTCCGCCATCTGGCCTATCGCCCCAGCCAGACCCCAACGACTGCTGGGCTTTATGTAGTCTTCGGACTCAGTTTATTGGGTTCCAACGTGGGCTCTGCCTCTCCCTGGCTGGTGACGACCATCTCCCACTGCGACTCAGTGTCCTCATCTATGCCAGGTGGGGACACCCTGCTAATCTGAGTCCCTGCCTGGCTTCAATGAGCTTCAGAGTCAGCAGACCGGATTCCCTTCCCCAGCCTGCCCCTTCCTGACTCTGTGACCTCAGGACAGCCGCCTTGCTTCTCTGTGTGTGAGCTCCCTGTCTGTAGACTGAGGGGATAATCCTGACCTCCGGGTTCTGAGGGTAAGAAGATTCATGAGATAACTCTGGTCACACAGGAGGTGCTCGGTAAATCCTAAAAATAAAAATGTAATGGCCCCATGGGGATGTATGAGGAGTCATAGGCAGAGGTTCCTGAGACCAGCTGCCTAGGAGGACATCGGGCCCTGGGCGGGATCCAGCCCCCCAGCGCCCAGCCTGGAGGTGCTGCCAGGCAGTCAGCCAGGACGAGTGAAGGGTCTCCCACCCTGCCGCAGGCCCGCTTAAGCTCGTGGGACTGGTTGGCAGATGTGGGTCAGTGGCGCATGCCAGCCCCCAGGGCAAGGGCGGTGGAAAGCTGTTCCTGTCCATCTAAGGGCTGGCAGTCACCAGGGCCACATCCACGTCGCAGAGAGAAACCAAGGGCAGCACTTGGGTCCTTCCATGACAGCTGCTGGCCACAGAAGACAGGCTGACCTTCTCTGTGTCCCCCAGGAGCTGGGCAGGCCTGGGTGGGTGGACAGCGGCTCCAAGCCAGAGGTTTAGGCAACCTTCCCCTCCTCAATGGCAGACCGGGGACTATGCAGAGGACAAAGCTTCCTGTCCATGCCAGGCACCTACCACCACCTTCCTGGACCGGATGCTGGGCTGGGACTGCTGAGAAGGGTTTGCTCTGCCCTCAGGATACTCACTGACTGATGGGGAATAGAAACTAGAGGTTGAATCAGAATAGCTCTCTTTATCAGGCATCTGCTATGTGTCAGGAACAGTGGCACATACACAAACACACCATTATTGCTCACCATGACCCTAGAAAAGAGGACCTGTTTTTATCCCCATTTTATAGCAAAAGAAACTGAGGCTAGGAGAGATGAGCTGGCTTGCCCCAGGTCACACTGTCAGACAGTGGAAAACTGGGATTCCAGACCAAGCCTGTCCAACCCTTAAAAGTGTTTTCATTCTCCTGTGTGACAGGCAAAAATTCAAAATGGCACCATGGTGCCATGGGAAGCAGTTAGGTTGGGCATCAGAGAACTGCCCCTTTTTTCCTCCCCGAATCCCCACAGCCCGGCGTAGCTGCCTGCTTGAACAGGTGCACCTTTCTTCCCTTTCCCCAGCTAAGCTTTTCAGCCACCTCCATTTTGATGCTTCCTCCTCTGGGAAGCCCCCCTTGATTTTTCCCAGGTTGTGGCTCCTTTTCACAGCTTCCACAGCGCCGCCCCCCACCCCCATCTGAACCCATCTGTCTGCCTTGGGAGAATCTAAATTCTAGAGGGCACAACTATTTTTGTCAAATCCCCCACAATATCTTCAGGGTGTAGCAAGGTGCTTGGCACATAGTAGGCCTTTAGTTAGTATATGTGGAATAAATGACTTAGACCAACAAGAGTACAGACATTTGGGGGAGGGCGGGGGGAGTGGCGAGGGAAAGAAATTGCATCTCTGGACAAAGGGGACCAGGACACAACAGAGCCAAGGAACCCCAGGGGTCCCAGGGACTGCCACTCAGGACCCTGCCACCCAGGGTGAGATGTGTCCCCAGAGTCGAGTCCATTGAATTTTTTCCTGCCAACTCACTCTGTGATTCATTCTCAGCCCCTGGCATGCCTGGGTCTACCCAGAAGCCACGGGCCCCGGTGCTAAGTTTAGTGACTGCAAAATGTCCCCGTGAAATTCCAGGCAGAGCCAGGGGGCTGGTGGCACATTCCACAGAGCTTCCTTGGGCCCTTCCGCAGAGCTCTGGGGCCTGAAAGGGAACCAAGCGTGCTTCCAGTGAATGGCCTGGAAGGGCTGAGTCCGCACTTCAGGGCCTTGACCAGAGGCCACAGAGCTCAAGGACAAAGGTGTCCAATGTCAGAGGAGCTTGGTGTGGAGAGATGGGAGCTGGGGGAGCTTTTGAATGACATATGACAATGGAAAGGGGCTTGTCAAGATTCAGGGCAAGCCCCTCTCCCTGCGAATTCTATTGGACAATCCGTGCTTTCTTGCTGAGGGCTGGGGTCTGCCTCCCCGTGCCTGCGTAAGAGATAAAAGCTTCCCAGCTCTACACTTTGGGCCTCAGACCTACCTGTGTCCTGCCCTTCATAGGACAGGACCTCCAGCCCTCTTCCTGCTATGCAGCCCCCTCCACACTTTTTCCTGTCTCTTCTGTCCCTCTCTAGAGATAGACAGAAGACCCCCAACAGGATTGGGTGGAGGAGAGGGTATGAGACATACAGGAGAAGGACCCCCAAATCCCCACAGTTTCTTCCTGTCTTCTGCCCACAGTGTAAACTATATATAAACCATGAAGGCAGTGAAGGGGATCTTACGTTATCTTAAATTATTGACCTGGATTGAGCTTGTGGCCCACTGAGACCATCAGATCTTGTTCACATGAACACATTCTTTGGGAAGGTGTCCCCCAGCCTGCATTTGGGCAATTGGTTTCAATCAATTCCTCCTCTGCTTGGGTCTTTCCAAGTAGAAGAAACCACATCTCCCTCGTCATTCAGAAGGCCCAGGCTCACAGCTAGACTGGGGGTGGGAAGGAGCTGTCATCTCAGTACATTCTCCCAAGCACCAAGCATAATAATGCTTTCTGAGATAGTGAGATGGAGGCCCTTTTCTAGATGTAAAATACATACACACGTACACACACACGTATATATACATGCACAAAAGAGAATCATAACAGTTTAGAGAGTAATAATTTCAAAATAATAAACCAAGGCATTAAGTCAACTCAATGGGGAAAGAAAAATACTTTTAACAAATGAAAAAAATAGGATATCGGGGGGAAAAAATCTCTACTACTACGTCACTCCATACACAAAAATCAATTTGCAAATAATGATAGTAATAGGAGCAGAAAGAAACTTCAGGGATTGATGGATACATCTAAGGCCTTGCTGGTGGTTATGGTTTCATGGCTGTATTCTTACCCCCAAACTTGTCGAGTTGTATACATTATATAGATACAGCTTTGTACATGTCAAAAACAAATCGCTCTGAAATGGATCATAGACTTAAATGTAAAGAGCAGAACCAAAATTCCAGAGGACGCGGAGATGAATTATCTTTGCTACACTAGGGAGGAAAAGCATTAACCTAAAACAAAACAAAAAGTAAAAATTGGATCTCATCCAAATTCAGATTTTCTGCTCATTAAAAGACACCATTAACAAAACTAATAGACAAGACAAAGACCGGAAAAAAATAGTGCGTGCATGTGTATGTGACCTGACAAAGGACTTACTCCCAGAACATGCAAATAGCTATCAATCAACAGTAACCAAATACACAGCCCAACTGTAAAAAAACAGCAGAAGACTTGAACAGATACTACGTACGGAGCTATACGAATGGCCAGTGAGGAAAATGGTGCTCCACCCCAAGGATCTACAAATTATCTGAGTTCCCAGTAAAACCAGATACCAGCATGGCCGAGAGTTTATTATAAAGCTTATGACCCCAGCGCTGTGCCGAGTGTGGGGGGCCGTAACTACAGCTCTCCCGCTGCGCTGGAGCAAATAAGGAATGGACAGATCCTTTGGAAAACGGCTGGGAAGTTTCCGATAAAGCTGGGCAGGTAGGGAGTTTTTCAAGTTGCCTAAAACGCAGCACACGTCTATGGCATGACTCAATCATTCCGCTGCTAGCTATTTACCCGGAGAAATGAAAACACGGGCCTGCACGGAGACTTGGGTGAAAATGCTCCCGGCAGCTTTGTTCGTGTTACCCAAGACGGAAAAAGTCTGTCACCAGGGAAGTGGATAAATAAACTGTGTAACAGCCACACAATGGAATACTACTCAGCAGCAAAAACGCAGTGACCACTGACAACGCGGATGAATCTCGAATATCGCCTTCGGAGGGGAAGGAGGCAAACCCCACAGAGTGCATATTGCACAAATCCCTTTACTTGAAACCCGAGGATTAGCAAAGCTAATCTATGGTAAAGGATATCAGGGCAGCAAGGGGGTGACCCCAAGGGAGTAGAAGGGAAGTTTCCACAGGTGCTGGAAATGTTCTGTATCTTGCTCAGGTGGTAATTATGATGGTGGGTACAAGTGTAAAAACACATTGAATTGAGCACTTAAGATGGGTGCAATTTATTCTCTCCTGATTATATTTGCCTTCAGCAAAATATATCTTTTTTAAAAAAAATACTGGCTATTTCTTTTTCTTTCTTTCTTATTTATTTACTTTTTAATTTATTTTATTTAATTTATTTATTTTTAAAGATTTTATTTATTTATTTGACACAGAGAGAGAGAGAGATCTCAAGTAGGCAGAGAGGCAGGCAGAGAGAGAGGAGGAAGCAGGCTCCCTGCTGAGCAGGGAGTCCGATGCGGGGCTCGATCCCAGGACCCTGAGATCATGACCTGAGCCAAAGGCAGAGGCTTTAACCCACTGAGCCACCCAGGCCCCCTCTTTTTTTTTTTTTTTTTTTTTTTTTTTGTTTTAGAGAGAGAAAGAGTCGGGGGAGAGGGAAGTGCAGAGGGAGAGGGAGCGAGAGAATCTCAAGCAGACTCCCTGCTGAGCGGGGAGTTGGATGAATCACAACCTGAGCCAAATCAAGAGTTGGATGCTCAACCGACTGAGGCACCCTGGCACCCCAAAATATATCTTTTAAAATAAAAAAATTGAAATAACTCATATCATCAATAGTAATTTTAAATAATAATAACATAGCAAACTGTGCAGTTCTACCACCCAGCTCAAGACATAGAGCATCACTGGGGCTCCTGGGTGGTTCACTTAGTTAAGCATCTGCCTTCAGCTCAGGTCATGATCCCAGGGTCCAGGGATCGAGCCCCGAATTGGGCTCCCTGCTCAGCGGGAAGCCTGCTTCTCCCTCTCCCACCCCCCCCCTGCTTGTGCTCTCTCGCTGTGTCCTTCTCTGTCCAATAAATAAATAAAATATTTTTTAAAAAAAGAGATAGAGCATCACCACTCTCTTGGAATCTTTTTTTTTTTTTAAGATTTTATTTATTTATTTGACACAGAGAGAGAGATCACAAGTAGGCTGAGAGGCAGGCAGAGAGAGAGGAGGAAGCAGGCTTCCCCGCTGAGCAGGGAGCCCGATGCGGGCCTCGATCCCAGGACCCTGAGATCATGACCTGAGCTGAAGGCAGAGGCTTTAACCCACTGAACCACCCAGGCGCCCCGTCCCATCTCTATTCTTGTGACACTTGCTTTTTCACTTACATCGTGCCTCCAACATTCATTCCTGTTGTGTGAATCTGTGACTCAGTCATTATCATTGCTGTATAATATTCCCATGTGGCACTACAGTACAATTGGTTTATCATTCCCCTGTCAATGGGGTTATCTCTGATACACATGGGAACAGGTTCCTCTAGGGTATAAACCCTGGGCGGGAATTGCTGGGTTATGGTAAATGCATGTCTCCAATTTACAAATGATTCCAGCTTCACTAGAAATTACCGGATAGTTTGCAAAGTGACCCAACACAACTCTTTGTAAGTTGCACTGTCACCACAAAGTATAAAAATTCCAGTTGCTCCACATCCTCACCAAACCTTGGAATTATTAGACTTTTAAATATTCGTAAAGGAGGATAGGACTCACAAACTCAGATGCCTTGGGGGCCACTAAAGTAACCAGTGATTGGGTTGGGGGCACAGCAAGTGAAGCGGGGACTACAGCAAACTAGAATACATCATCCCGTCTGAAGGAGCTGGCCTTGGCTCTGCTCCCTGACTATGGTTGGGAGGGAATGCAGAACCCAGGGCTGCCAGAGTTCTGGAATATTCCAAAGAAGCCAGAAATCCAGATTTTTACATGAAATCTGATTTTGAAATGTCAGCAACTATTTCAGATTTATTTAAAACACTGTATTGTACCAAGTACATTTGTGTGCCAAACCCTAACTATTCTAATAGAGTTCATTACAATTCAATTCCTCTTAATTTATAGCTATTGGAACTTACTGGAACTTTGGCAAGTGACCTCAACTCTCCATGGCTTAAGTGCTGATGTGCTCTATAGATTGCCATTCTTTATTGGTGGGAGCTCACATTTTCCCTTCTGAATTTATTATTCAGAAAGCTCAAATTTCCAGAAGCCCACTGTCTCAAAGGAACAAGGGTAATGAGATACTGTTCTGATCTGCTGTTAAGTTAAACCTTATTCATTTCAAGTTACTGGAAGAAGTCATCCCCTTCTTCATCACTACAGTCCTCCTATAACTTGTTCTCCACTCAGCAGCCAGATGGATTCTTTCAGAATATAACTCAGATGGTGTTGCTTCCCTTGCTTGAGCTGTTCAGTCCGTACCTGCCATCCTCATGAACTCCTGACCGAGGGCCCTTCACTGCATCTTTGCCACATACTCTGCACCCCCCCAACCCATCCAACCCCCCAAGGTCAGTCTCAACTCAGGGTGTCCACACAATGCTCTTCCCCTTCATTTTCTCCCTTCCCTCTGATTTTCCACGGCTGGTTCATTCTTAGCCTCCAGGTCTGGCATAAATGTCACCTTCCCACAAAGGCCTCCCTGACTATTTCCCTAAAGTGCAAAGCACTCCCTCTGGTGCCCTCCGTCAAGGTCCCCTGCGGATGTTCTTCGTTGCACTCCACCATCTGGAATCGTCTGACGCATTGTGTTCATGTTGCTGACGACCTCCCCTACCACGGGGTCAGATTCTGTTCCCTGCCCCTGGTGTGGGGCCTGGCTTTTAAGTAGCTTTTGTGTGAAACACCTACTGTGTGTAGGACTCTTGTCCTGGGGGGAGACAGAACATCACCCCGGCCCAGACCTCAGGGAGAGAGGACTAAGGAGAGGAGGCCAAATCATCCTTAAAGATACATTGTGCAAAGCAGGGGTGCTGGCCAGGTGGCCTGACATGGCCCGGTTGGCTGTTTGCAGCTACCAACTATTCCAATGGGTTGCTGCGGCTTGACAGTTGTTGAATATTCTAATGTTCTTCCCTAGAGGTGGAGGTGAGAGCAAAGTCTGGCAGAGAAGAAACGACTTAGAGGCAGGTGAGCACTGGGCACAGGGTCAGGATCCCAGACCTATGGTCTTGGGAAGTCTCCGTGTAGACAAGAGATGGACACCCCCATTCCCACCATCAGGGAGAAGTCAGCACCCTCCTGTGTTTAAAAGAAGTCGCTCGGTCCTCTGATGCATTGGCAGCCAGTCCTGCCAGGTGCTGTAAGGCCTGGAAATCGGAGCGTCGTCTGGGGACATGGTGGGGTGGGGAGGGTGCCTTCCTGGCAGACAGAAGGGAGTGAGCAGGGGCCAAGTAACCAGGTAGGGGATGGGAGACTGAGATGCCACAAGGTACCAGGGTACCTAGGCCTCCCTCAGGCCTTATTATGTCCCCATCTGCCCTCTGACAGCCCTGGGATTTAATTTAAATGCCCTCCTCTTAACACTCAGGGGACTCTGAACCTGAGATGTTGCACCTGTGGGCTTTACTGTGGGAGACAAGAGGGGCTCATCCCAGTGGATCAAGTGACCTCTCTATAGGCTCAGTGACCTCCAGGGGCCTCCCTGTGGGCAGTGGGCTGGGCGGGGGAACATGCTCAGGAAGGCGGTGAAGGGATCACATTCATGGAGCATCTGCTGCATCCCAGCGCACGAGGAAACCAGAATTCAGAAAGGTTAAGGGAGTTGCCCAGGGTCACCCAGCAACAAATAAGGAGACTTGAACTCAGTCCTTCCGATCCCAAGTCCTGGGGTCATGATACAATGTGCCAGTGATCTGCCTGGTACTGTGAAGTTATCTACACGTGTAGATGTTAGCACATCCGATCCTCACAGCACCACTGTGAGCCCAGTAGAACGACCACCTCAATTTTTCAGAAGAGAAGTCCGAGCATCAGAGAAGTTAAGAAACAGTGATAAATGCTTAACTCAGAATGATAAGGACATTTGTAGTCATAGTGGTAGTAATGGTAGCCAACACTTACATAGTGATTACTCTGTGCCCAGTCTTTTAGGTTGTATTTATTTATTTATTTATAGTACAAGCTGGGGGCAGGGGGAGAGGGAAAGGGAGAAGCAGACTCCCCACTAAACAGAGAGACCGACGCGGGGCTTGATCCCATGACCCTGAGATCACAACCTGAGCCAAAACCAAGAGTCGGATGCTTAACGGACTGAGCCACCCAGCTGCCTGTGCAGCTAAACTTTTTAATTCTCACAGCCACCCTTCCCGATATATGCTGTCCTCCCCCCTACCCCCAGCCACCCATTTTACAAATCAGGAAACGGAGGGAAAAGAGGTTAAGTCTGAGCCCAGGTCTGTCTGAGCCCTGAGCATGGACTGCAAGGAGCCAGCTAGTGGTCCGGCCCCCCATGTACTGAAGCAACCGACTCAGACTCATTCTGCTGTCCTGGAAAGCAGCACCAAGGCCACCTTGAGAGGTGACTCGGGTTGGAGGAGGCGGTGTTCAAACGGAGGAGGTCAAGGATGCTGTGGGATGGGGACTGGATGGCGGTGCCCCTTGCATTCCACGCTGTATGAGGGGGAAGTGTCCGTGTTACAGAGCCCGCTTTGATCCCCCGGCTGGTGGCTTCTGCAGTCCAGGTGGGCAGGTGGGTACAAGCGGGTCACAGCAGGACTGTTGGGACCAGAACGCATCAGCTACCCCAGAGGGGTGAGCTCCGAATTCTGGAGGCTCCATGGGGCCCAGTCCTGCCCTGCCTTTGCCTTTGGAAGGCAGCGACCTCCCCTGAGCCAGGGCTGGGCACACCAAGGAGCGCCTGGCAGCCAGCAAAGCGGAAAACATTGCTCTAATTAGTCCAATATGTGCGCTATGTGCAGTGCGCATCTGGGACAGCCCCCAAATGTTGCAGGTTCCTGTCCCACAGTGGCCCAGCTGGGCCTGGCTGCTTGGTAGGAAGCCTGAGGCCTGCCAGGCTGGAGACTGCTACAGGGTCTTCTCCCTTCCCTCTTTCTTCCCCTACACAGGTATTGAGCATCTACTATTTGCCAGATATGCTCTGCCTTGGGTCCGAAATGTTGGTGCTCATATCTTAGCTCCATCCCTTAAAGTTCCTGGGATGGGGACTGCCTCCTCTCTTCCAATCTGCTGTGTTGGAGAGAAGGGCTCTGACAGCTCTAGTTTCTAATTCAGGGACTACCCTTTGCTCACTGTGTAACCTCAGGTCAGTAAAATACTCTGTAAAACAGGCTGGCAATTCGGTCTGTGCTGGGTGTGGCCATGAGGGCCCCTTTCAAGGTAGGTTAAAGCCTCACCTCCTTCAAGAAGTCCTCCTGGACTTACGGATCCTCAAACCCAAATAGCTTCTTCCTGTTGGACTCTGGCAGTGCCTGCCCTCACCACACACTGGGAACCATCGGCGTGGAAAGGCTAGAAGTAACTCCTGAGCTCAACCCCTCCCTCCACATGTTGCCCAGGGGATCTGAGACCCTCTCTGGGGCCTTGCCTGAGATAACACAGTGAGCTAATGGTAGTCAGTGTTAGAGCTGAGGCCTCAGGACTCCCTCTCCAGTGCTCTTCTCAAAACAGGGCTTTCTGGAGGCAGCTCAGCTGGTGCTGGAGAGCACTGCTTGGTAGGTTGCGGAACCTGAATCTGAATCCCACCTGCCCCACACCTCAGCTAGGGGGCCTGGGGCTGCTAATTTCATCTTGCTGGACCTCAGTCTCTGCATCTGTAAATGGGGATGAGAATTATATTGTTGTTAGAATGTTTGTTGCAGCAGGTCCATGGGGGAAGCCTGGGGTGTGAGATTCACTGGCTCCCTCTGGCCCTTGGCTGGGAATAGAATTACTCCCTGTTCTGGGAAACCAGAGGTAGGGTCAGTCATGGTGAGCGTGAGAAAGAACGTGGGCCCTGGAGGCATACTGGTTCAAAGCCTGGCTTTATTCCTTCTCAGCTGTGTTACTTTGGGCAAATTGCTGAACCTCTCTGGGCCTCAGTTCCCCATCTGCTAAAATAAATATAAGAAACTCTCCTCGTTGAGGGTGGAATGAGTTAATATTCGTGAAATGCTTGGAGGCAGGCTTACAGGTTAAATAAAATCCAAATGTCCACCTTGTGTCCCTCTCCCTGATTGGTACACTGTGGGAGGCCTAATGCCAGCCTTCCTAGAGGCTTCATGAGGAAGTGGCAGAGCCCAGGGGATGGGGCATCTGGGACATCGCCCCCCCCCCAGCCCCCCCTTAGCTGTCTCAGAGAGTAAGCTCTGGGCTGGTAGGGGTGTCCTAAACAGCAGTCACTGGGTGAGCAAAGATGAGAATGCTTGTGTCTACTCATGATCTTTTTAAAAATTCCATTTGAGTATGTGCTCTCTAGTGTCCATAATAGGCTAGTTCAGTAACACATCTATACTTCGTAAATAAATATCCATCTGTAGGGGCTGTGTGCTCTGAATTTCAGGCGTGGAGGCCATTTGACCTAAATTAGTAACAGTCATTGCCAGGAGCCAGACTCTACACGGAGCCCTCACCTCCATCCTCTCATTGGACCCTCCAATGACCGTAGGAGGGGAGGGCAGCTGTTATTGCTCCTTTCCAGGGGAGGCAAGGAGGAAAACGAGGTGAGCCTTCCAGATCATGACGCTGGGTTCACACCCCGCAGGCTGGCCCCAGAGTCTAGGACCAAGGGGTGCACGGCTGATTTTAACCTAATGAAAGAAACGATCACCTTCAAGAGGATGAATTTTCTTCCTGCATTCCCCAACAGGCACATACACACCATCACTGCCACCTACTTGTTCTCCTTCTGGCTTGTTAGAGAAAACTGATGTTCCTTCTATGGGCGTTAACTGTGGCCCCATTTCCTGTGAACACAGACCCCAGCTTGGTCAGCAGGTGGGGCAGGCAGCAATGTCCTGATCTCCAGTTACATCCCCTTCTCTGGATTCACAAGGCTCATCCCCAGCCCACCCTGGGGCGGGGAGGGATTTTTGCTGGCTGCCGTAGGACCGGCAGAGAGCACAGAGGAGCCGAGCCCAGGGCTGGCATGCAGTAGGTCCGTTTGTCTGTCTGTGGGCGGCAACCTGCCCATCTCTCCGCTCCCTGGCATTGGCTAGTGCAGCCTGTCTGACGCCTCTTCGCAGTCGCTCACAGGAAGGGCCAGGAAATGCTTCCTGCGAGAAGAAATGGAAGAGCCGGCCCTGTGAGGGTCCTCTATGAAAATAAAATGTCCAGTCCAGTCCCCAGAAAGCCAGACAACTCCCCTGTCGGCTGAGTTCAGAATTAAGCTCCCAAGGAGAGTCTAAGGACATAAGAGGAAAACAAAGGGACTGTGAGAGGCCAGTGCCTCTCACCTCTCGACCTCATTTTACAGAAGGGGAAACTGAGGCCCAGAGGGACACCATGAGTTGGGTAGAGTCTCTGGAAAGCCCGGGGCATGGCCTGGGTCACTGGATGAATGAGCGTGGACAGAGCAGAGCCTGCCCCTCGCCAAGGAGGAACCCTAAACACGCAGACCCCTCCCATTTATAGGAAAGGCTTCAGGGATGTGGCAGGAGGAGGTTGGTTGCCTGGGGCCTCAGAAGGGGCCTGGGAACCAGCCGCAGCTGGGTCTGACCCTTCTCACCCTCTGCCGCGGGAGGGTGGTTAGGGAGCTCGTATGCTGCCTGCAGTCCCAAGAACGAGGCCTGGCTGCCTGCTTCAGACACACCTGCCTCAGCCCTGGCTCTGCCCCTTTGATGTGGCCTTGGGCAGAGAGCAGCTCCTCTCTCCAAGCCTCAGTTTCTCCATCTGTATAACAGGGATGATAACAAAGTGATAATTCCACCAGTAACAACAGTGCCCATCCTGGACTGCTCTCCCGCTGAGCACCCAGGAGGTCCGGGGGAGGGAGGGCAGGGGGGCCAAGGACTGTCTTTGTCCCCATTGACAGTGATAAATTGGAGGCTTTTTTTTTTTTTTTTGAGCAACATGCCCACCTTTGCACAGCCTTGTCCCAAACAAACAAACGAACCAGGGTATGTGCAAAGGGGTTAGTGTCGCGCCTGACTCAGGGAAGCATTGCAGAGATGGTGGCATTACTATTAGCTCTGTCATTATTATTGTGACTTGGTTTTATTGTCTAAACACTGCAGGCTATGCAGTGCAAGGAAATGCCCCTGAGCCAGAGATGGAGGCATCGGGCAAGGAAGTGTGGCCTGAACACAGAATCATTCCCTCTCTCTCTCTCTCTCTCTCAGGTTGTAATTGTCAGTCCTTCTAGGACTCAGTGTCTCAAATACAAGCATTCTTGCCTTTGGGCCCCAGTGCCCCTCTGCCATTGGCTTGTGCAATGCCTGTTTCCTTATCTTCTCTCACCCCCCACCATCCTCCTGTGCACAATGCCTGCCCCTTTGTGTGCATTCTAGCAAAGTGCGTATGCTTCTAGTTTTTAGGACACTCGTTCAGAGGAAGTCATTCATACAGAAAAGGGCAGAAAGGACACCTGGAGAGCTTTGTGAATCTTCACAAGCCGAACCCACCCGTGTCCCCCAGATCAGGAAGCAGCAGCCTCCAATGGCTGTGTCATCGAAGCTCCCACATGCCTCCCCACCCCCCAAAAGAAGGGCCGCCTTTCCTGACTTCTAACACCATAGAATCGCCTCGGCTATATTTGAACTTTATATCAATGGGATCGCGCACTGTGTACCCCCTTGGGTCTGGCTTCTTTTGCTCAGGAGCACGCCTGTGAGATTTATGCAGGTTGGTGCAGAATTCATGCCAGTTCATCTGTTCTCTTTGCTGTCTGTTCTTCCCTCTCACGAAACCAGTACAGAGCATTTGCCCATTCTCTGGTTGTGGGACGCATGGAGCCTTTTCAGCAAACAGGGCTACACATTCTTGAACAACAAGGTTTGTGGCGATCGTAGTATGGATCTCTGTTGGGTAAATGGCTCACGGTGGAATCGCCAGGTCCCACACATGAACGCTCAGCTTTGGTAGGTTCTGCCAAAGTTTTCCAAATGCCTGCACCATTTTACACTCCCACCAGCCGTGTAGCAGAGTCCCAGCTGCTCCCCAGGCTCACCAACCTGCTGCTGTCTGTCCTTCTCATCACAGTCAGTGTGAGGGCGCACCTGGAATGGTAATCCTTGCAAACGATAATGTTTCACCGTTCTCGTTTTATTTTACTCTTTTCCCCGTGCAACCTCTGCATCTCTCCTAAGAGTTGGAAGCAACAGCTGAAGGCTTTATATCCACCAAGCTTCAGAGGTTAATCCTATGTCTGTCACCTCACTTCAGCCTCCCAGACACTCGACAAGGGAAACACCATTTTACAGGTGATGAAACTGAGGCACAGAGAGGGAAAGACCCCTCCCCAGACACAGCTGATCGTTGCAGTTGGCAGGAGGGGAAGAGGTCAAGGTGAAAACCTTCATGACTTCAAAACCTGCATGACTTAGGGGTGCACCTCTCCTTTGCTTAAAATGTGACTGAGGGGCAGGCAGGGGCTCCTGTGCTTGTCCTCACTGTCCTAATTCGGGGAAAATCCTAGTCCTTCCCCAGCCTCAGTCTTCCCATTTGTAAAATGAAAGTGTCCGGCACCAGGCACAAAGAAATGTGTGTTTGCTGCATTAAATCCACGATCTCATATGTTGTGGGGTCTGGACATGTTATGCCATCTGCTTCTCACACGGTCCCTTCAAACTACATATGGAAATCTCGCGGTCACAGCCAAGGACACTGAGATCCAGAGAGATGGACACACTGAGGCAGAGCCACATAGCAGGTGACAATGCTGGGATTTTGAACTCACATGACTCGCTGGCATGCCCGATGCCCTCAAAAATCCCCTGTTTGGGGCTTAGCCTGAGCTTTGTGGAAGCTACCAGGAGGGCTTAGGTGTTGGAATGTATTTCTAAATTGTTGAAGAAAGATATTGTTCATAGTTACCCCAAATTAAGAGGCAGCAAAATGTTAGCTACAGAATAATCAAATGTTTCAGCAATTCCATTCCTAGGTATATACTCAAGAGAAATGAAGACCTACGTCCACATATCGGTATTCATAGCAACATTATTCATAAGAGCTAAAAATTAGTTACAAAGCCATATATCTATCGATTAATGAATAAACAAAATTCAATATAGTCACACAATGGAATATTACTTGGCAATAAAAAGAAATATGGTCCTGACCCCTGTCACAGCATCGATGGACCTTGAACAGATGATACAAAGTGAAAGAAGCCAGTCACAGAAGGCCATAGATTGCAGGAGTCCACTTACATGGAAAATGCAGGCAAGGTCAATCAGAGGAAGTAGATCCGTGATTGCCTAGAGGTAGGGGTGGGGAGGTAGGGGTGGGGAGTGAGTGCTAATGGATGCAAGGTTTCTTTTGGCATGATGAAAATATGCTAAAATTAGATGGCGGTAATAGTTGCACAATTCTGGAGCTATGCTAAAAAGCACTGAATTGCACATTTTAAATGGATGGATTTTATCGCATAGGATTGTATCTCAATAAAGTTATTTTTTAAAAAAAACTATTAAGTAAGTGGCCGAACATGAAGGGTGCTGGACAGGACACCCTCCGGAGGGCTTTCTGCAAGTTTGTTACTGTCCTCACCCCCAACAGCCTGCTTCTTGAATTGGGCAACATGCCCCTTGCCACTCTGTCCTGCCAACTGCTTTGAGTGCATAATAAAGGGTCATCGAAAGGAATTCAGTGTCCAAGCTTTGCTCACTGTGGCCTCGTTTGAAGGAAAAATTCTTGGCCGTCTTCATCTTTGTTTGTCTTTCTAGGCCCCTGAACCATTTCTTTTGGTTCCTTCATTCTTTGGTTTATTCATCAGGCATTTATTGAGCACCTACTGTGTACCAGGTTCTAAGCTGGTCATGAGACAGATGTAATCCAGTTCTTGACCTCTGGGAGTAAACATGTTGTCAGGGAAAGAGACCCAGAAAGAGAAATGGGAGATCTGATATGATACATCTGGCCACCTATTTGATGACTATTTGTTGAGCACCTACTACATACCGTATCTGTGTTAGGGGATGGGGACATCCTGGTGCGAGAGCAGCAGTATGGCCGTGGCTTGGGTACCCAGACCCCAGCTGCACTGCCCGAGTTCAGGTCCTGAATCTGTTACTGACCAGTTACGTGACCCTCTCTATAAAGTGGGGATGAAAATAGCATCTATGTTCCAAGGCTACGGTTAAAACGAAATGACTCTGTATACGAGAAGTGCCTGGAACAGTGCCTTGTCCCAACTAAGGACCAGGCACACGCTGGCTGTCATCACGATTGTCATTGTAGTTCTGCTAGTTGTGGACCATCTGGGGGAAGCAGCTGGGGTCCCAGCCTGTCAGGTGATGATGGGCAAAGGGTGTCACAAGCAGAGGGGACAGCTTAGCCAGGGCCATTGGTCAGGGCAACAGCAGGGGTGGAATGCACAGAAGAGGCGGTGAGGATGAGAGATGAGATAGATTCTGCTGAGCCTGGGAACCCCTGGTTCTCTCTGTACCGGCCCTGCGTCTACGCCACCCTGGGAGTGGGGGGTTCTCCCTCCCAGTCCCCAAGCAACCTCACAGCCTCAAAGCCAGGGGAGGCCTCTGGAGCCAACCCAGGGGGAAGGGGCCAGTGCACGTGGGTAGAGAGAGGCCGAGCATAGAGCTGGAAGCCAGCTGCCAAGGGTCCAGGTGAGCAATCGGCTTCATGGATTCTCTCCGTTCATCATCACTATGAAGTGGCCCCATCATTATCCCCACTTCACAGAGAAATCTAAGGCTTGGGGAAAGAAAGCACTTGGCCAAGTTCACCCAGTCAGGGAGAGGAGGTGCTGAGGCTCAAATCCACATCTATCTCCCTGAACCCTACATCCTTAACCCCCAAACCCGGGAGGAGGGTGACGGCGGCAGAGGCTGGAGCCTTGGTTTAGGGTCAGAATTAAGTCTTGCATTAGACTGGGGTTAGACTTCCCATGAGTCCCAGGAAGCCCCTGCCTCTCCCTGGGCCTCAGTTTCCTTCTCTGTAAAATGGAAGCAGCAACACTCTCACCTACCAGGTGGCCCAAGGAGCCTATGAAAGTGCCAAGCACCATCCAAGCATCCAGGACAGACACTGTCTATGTGACCTCAGGCAAAGCCTTCTGCTCTCCAGGCCTCGGGTCACAGATGGGGAAATGTGATTCAGCTGTGAGGGCGCTGAAGTTCGTTTTGGTGTTACTGTCTGGAGGGGAAGCATGCAGGCTGGGCAGGAGTACAGTTGCCAGATTTAGCAAATAATAAAGGATATCCACCTAAATTTGAATTTCAGATAAATATCACACACTTGTTTGGTATAAGTATGTCCTCATGTAATACTTGGGCTATACTTATCCTAAAAATATAGAATTGTTTTTCTGAAATTCACATCGAACTGGGTCTCCTGTGTTTGATCCTAAAGCCTTTGTGGGGGTAGGTCGAGTGTCTGCCCGAAAGACACGGGTGTTGGTCTCTCTACACCAGAAAAACATGGCCCCGAGAAGCCAGAGGCTTTGCAGGAGAGGGTAGGAAAGTCAACAGGGAAAACAAATCTCCCCCTCCAGCGCCCTCCCTTCTGTTGTTGTTCTGAAACTCACCCCTGCTGTTGGCTAAGCACCGGCTCCCTTGGCGCTGGGGGCCTGAAGAGATGTGATGTAAGATGAGCCTTTATCTGATGGGCAGGCTCAGAAGGGCTGCTTGGGTGCTTGGGACCAGGGTATGGGTGGGTGGGGCAGGCAGCCCCAGGGACTTGGCAGGCTCCAGACCCCAAGTTATTCCTGCCACCCCCTGACTGCCACTGCTCCACCGTGACTGGAACCCAACGAGCTCCCTGGGTTCAAGGGTTTGAGGCCACGCCGTGCCTGTGATCTGGGCTGCAGCTTGTGTGGGGTCTCAGAGCATTCCCTTCTCCCTGGGGCCTGTTTCCCCCGCCTGTGAAGTAGGGCTGAATTTCTCTGACCGTTCCAGACAGGGACGGGATGGTTTCCTAAGCCCCTCAAGCTTGTGGCTGCTACACAGTGGTCTGTTCACTGTCCGTGTCCCTCCGTCCAGCCACACCTCCCGCCCTGAGTTCCGCACGTGTGCTCTGTCCCCGGGCTGGCTACATAATTCGGAGCCCCCCTAGTTTCCATTCAAAAGACAGGAATAAAGCATCATTATAGGGACTGAGAGAAAACCCTTTTCCATTCTTCCATAGCCTTTCTTTCTCTCTGTTCTTTCTGTCTCTGTCTCATGGGGCTACTTAGTGTCATACCCCCTTGAGAGCAGAAGCGCTCGTAGGGAACCCACACCTGCACCTGGCGCTGCCCCACAACTCAGCACTCACGTGCCCACGGACTTCTGGCTTGTCTTTCCCACCGAGGTGCCGTGCCCCAGACGGGGGTGGCAGACCAAGTCAGACCTCTCCCCTTCCTGGACCTGCCACCGAAACCCATTGTGACAGGCAACCCACAGGGTACTGTCCCCTCCCTGCTGGGGCAGTGTCCTTCTGCACGAGGTACCCAGACCCCCCTGTCGGAGTGGCCCACCATGTGCCCTCTGGAGCTGCTGGCATGGGGCCAGAATATCTATCGCCTTGCCCTTCTCTGAGATGCTGTGGGTGTGGGACCCTGACTCTCCCTCTGCTAGTTCCCGAGGCCCTGGCAGAAGACACATCAGCGGGATGGGGCCTGGGAAGCCAGAAGGCGGGGTTCTGGTGGGACCTTGAGCGTCCTAGAGGGGTGGTAGGAAGTGGGACCCCATGTGCCTGTGTGCCAGCCAAGCCTCCAAGTCCCCCGGTACACACTCCACATTGCACTTAAGCAACATAGATTCGAAGATAAAATTGCGATGAATTTCAAGGCAGCAACTGGGAGCTTTAAAACCCAACTGTGGGGCTCTTCTGAGCAACTGCACTGGGCACGTACCCATGAGGGAGGCCTTGTGCTGCTCCTTCCTGCTTCCTGGCCTCTGCACAGGCCGCTCTCTCTCTGCCTGGAACACTCTTCCCTCCCTTCCTTCCCCCACTCACTCATACACACTCAGCACCTGCCCAGGTAACCCCTCGCCTGCAGAGTCCTGCTTCAACCCCTCATGCCGGATGGAGGCTCAGGAGTGCAGAAGACAGATTTTAGCTGTTCATCCCCAGAGTCCGCAGGGCCTGTCATCTAGAAGGCGCTCAGTAGTGTGGAATGAGTGACCAGCTGAATGAGTGGCCGGTGGGGAGGGGAGAACTGTGAGGTGGCTTCCCGGGAGGGGGAGGAGCCTGGCATGTCTGGGAGAATGCCACACCCTGGGTCAGAAGGCAGATGAAGGGCTGGTGGGAAAAGATGCACAATGTCAGTAGGGGCCAGACTGTCGAGAGCCTCGAATGCCAGGCTAAGGATGCAGGCTGTGTCCTGGAGAGGGCAGAGTCCTCTCAGAGGATTCTCACAGGGGCATGCTAGGGTCACAGCTGTCTGTGCCAGGGCGGATTGGAGAGGGTTAAGACCGGAGGCAGGGAGCCTGGTGGAGGCTGGTACGATTGTCCAGACCCCGGGGAAGGGAAGGGGGAGGGAGCGCAGAGCCCTTTAGCAGCTGCCCCCATTGCTGGGTCCCACACAGCCTAATCCGTTTCTCTGGCACATGTTAGAACGAGGTGCTTAAATGTCATGTGGCAGCCGAGCCCCATGCTGTGGGATTACTGGACGCTGATGGAGGACTCGGGCCCAGAGGAGGGCAGGGCCACACACCAGCCTGCAGCCCCCTCTGAGTCTCCCTGTGGCCACAGAGCTTCTCTCATCCGATCTAGGGTCCAGATTTAGCTCTGAGTTTGAAACCCCACTCCTAGAACGAGAACCCTGGCGATCTGGCTGGCCATTGGAAGAGGGAGCGTGGAGAGAGACGGGCAGAGGAGAGTAAGTGGTCATTCCAGGAGCCCTGCAGGGGCCCAGTCCCGTCTCAGTTTGAAGGGTTTGCCCTCTGAATAGAGTGACACCCTCAACAGGCAGAGATGCTGGGGGCGGGGAGCGAGTCCACAGAAGGGGTGTGAACGCCAGGCGAGGGCAGTAGGCAGGGAATCAAAGATCTCTGAGTTTATCCAGTCCCCTTCAGTTCTCAGGGACTTGTGGGTTTGGGGAGAGACCGTAGGCTAGACGGTCCCCATGTCAATGCCAGGGCACAGCTGAGTGGTGCCCGAGAGGATGTGGGGAGCGACTTGTCAGATCCTGGAGGAAGTGCGAGGTAGTCAGTATAGCGAGAGTATAACGGAGAGCTTCTGCAAGGAGTCACTTGACTAAGCGGTGTTTCAGACTGCCCAGCACCGACGCTGCTTCTGCCCTCAAGGAGCCTGCGGTATTTTCAAGACAAAAGAGGTCACTGACTTCAGAGAGAGGACCACTCTGCTGGGATGTGGGAGGAGGGAAGCTTGAGGCTAGAAGCTGCTCTACGGTGAGCAAAGGGAGGCCCCGGGCTCAGTGTCCTCTCTTGCTCTGGACAGCGGCATGGGTCTCAGCCCTGCTGCAGCCTTGGGACCCTGGGGGCTTGTGACCCACCCCCAGAGCGTCTGATTCTGTAGGTCTGAGGAGGGGCCAGGAAGGGACATTTCTAACAAGCTCCAGAAGCTGCTGCTCGTGGTCCTGGGACACCCCACCCCACCCCACCTAGAGAACCAGCAGACTGGAGGAAGGGTTTTCAGACGTTGCTCCAACCGCATAGCCTGTCTTCCTGAAACCCGACTCCTGCAAGCAGCTCTAAAAGAGAGGTGCAGGGGTGTGGGGGAGAGTGCAGACACCGGCCCCCCCCCACTTGGGTGACAGTTAACCACCGCCGGGCATTCTCAGCGGCCCCGAGCGAGGCCCCGGGGACATCACAGGCTTCGGACAAGGTTGGCTGCTGACAAGGTAGCCTTGGATAAAGAGCCCGTGCCCTCCCCGGCCCTCCGTTTCCTCGTCTGTGGAATGGGTCGTGGAGGGGAGCGAGCGAGGCGCAGAGCGGTGGGGCGTCCTGTTGGCAGTTCGCTGTCGGCCTTCCCCCTGCATCCTCGAGCGGCTGCGTTGGCTTCTGGGGCTCGCGGCCAAGAATCCAGCTGGGTTCGGCCCCCAACACCCCAAACCACAGGCATGTGCCGCCCCCACCAGGGAGGAGCAGACCCCTGGCTCCTGGCTTCGGGACAGGGCGAATATTTCCAATTACGGAACCGCCCAGAGCCGGGGCTGTCTGGGGTTTGCTTATCTCTCTGCCCACCCCTTGCAAAGCCCCTCAGGCAGAGGCTGTCACGGGGGTGTTGTCCGGTGTTTTGTTACCGAATTCTTCTCGAAGAAAGGACCCACTGTGTCTGGCAGCAGCGCCTGGAGGCTGGCAGGGCGAGAGGGTCAGCCCCCTCCCCCCTCCCTCCAGGGCTGGTTGCGGAGGCTAGAGAGAGTTCCAGGAGCTCAGTTTGCTTCTCCCAAGCTCTCCTTCCTCTAAGGGGCAGTTTCCAAAGAGTCACAGTACTTCCTGACACCCTCATCTTGTGCTTGGCATTCGAGGTCCCTAGAACCCAATCCCTCCTTTTTCCTCCCTCTCCTCCCTGCACCCCAGACCCAAAAGGGCTTTCTACAAGCCAAAGCAGCCAGATCTGCCATTCACACACATTCACGCTCACCCCCCAGCCTCCGCTGGGGCGGGGCCTCCCGCCTGCCTCGCCCTCCCTTCACTTGGGAGGGACCCACAGTCCGAGTGAGCCTAGAACTAGGACCAGGATTCACGGCTTCCACTGCTCGGGCCGGGACTGTCCCAGACAAATGGGATGAGCTGGTCGCCCTACTTCACTCTAGCAAGGCTTCTACTGGCCCATAGCAGTACTGGGACACTGACGTGGAATGGAACACAATTCAGAGTCTGGCCAATCTAAGTACACACTGGTCCAGGTGAAACACCGTCCTCCTGGGTACAAGGTTCTGTCCATCCTCTCCCACCCCATGCTTTGCTTCCTGGAGTCTGGGATCTGTCTTACAGAGAGAGCAGCAAATGTTAGGGAAGCCATGGGGGGCAGAGACAGAGCCAGGAGGGGCAGCCAAGGGTGTGGGCAAGACGTGGATTTGCAGTCTCCACCCCTTGCTGCTGCTGTGTGGCCTTGGGGAGGCCACTTCCCTTTCTGAGCCCAGTTTCCCCAACTGGAAAATCAGCCTTTTGATACTATACCTTTAGGGGCATCAATAAATGGCAGATCATATTATAACAAAGTTTAACCAGCAGCCCACAGCAGAGAGACGATCCGGAATCCTCCGGGCCAATGCCCTATGCTCCCTGCGTATTTAGGACATGAGACTCTGGGCCCCTAAATAGAAGAGGTGTCCCCTCCCAGGCCCTGACACCACCCAGGGAGTAAAGAAACAGCAGGGCTGGGCTGACCTCCTGCCTCCTGGGATGCTCAGGAAAGGCCTCTTTGAGAAAGTGACCTTTGGGCTGAGACACAAAGAAAGGGAGTAACAAAAATCTGGGAGAAGGACATTCCAGGTAGAAGAAACAGCCAGTGCAAAGGCCCTGAGGTGAGAATTAGCTGGATGTGGCTGAGGCTGTTGGGGTCAGGGTAGGAGACAAGATCAGGAAGCCCAGGGTGGGTCAGGTCATGCAGATGGATGAGTGCAACAGATGCGAGTCTAGAAAGATCCTGGGACCCACCTGGGGTCACACATCCTGCTCAGGAGTACAAGGCTGAGGTGGGAGTCATGCGAGGTTGGGGAGGGGCCCTCAGAGCCACGGTAGCTTGCGCCCAGCAGAGGATGCTGCCTTTCTGGTGCTCACGAGCCAGAGAATGCCAGGGTCCAGGTGTTATCCCCCAACACCCCACTCGGCTAGTGCAGGGCACCTAGATCTGACTCAGATACAGCCTCAGGATGATGGCCTATGCAGGGAGCACATCCCAGATCCCCTAGAACCATAGGACAGAAGGCAGAGAGGGGTCAATCACACTTTTTGGTCCCGGGGACTGGATTCCAGGTGTTTCTCGATAACATGTGACATGTCAGCAAGCTATGAGAGTGAGGGTACCCGCCTACTCATTCATTCATTCATTTATCCTTTCACTCACTTGATTCACTCATTCATTCATTCCCTCAAAAAACTTTAATTAAGAGCCAAGCTCTGAATCAGACCTTTATTCATAGCCACAGAGCCTCAGATCCCAACAAGACACTTGCCAAAAAAAAAAAAAAAAAATCCCAAGAGGAACTTGTCCCTGAGAAAGGATCCCCAGAGGTGAGGACATTTGCACAAAGCCCACAGGTGGTACTGGGCTTCGAGTACTGACTGCAAGGGCACAGTGAACAGGCAAAGCCTCTAGAAGCTGAGGACAGGGCGACCCGGGCATGATTGCATCACAGGGTGCAGGGGAATTGTGGGAGAGCAGGAGGGGACACGTAGGTGTGAAAAGGACTGGGAGGCTTGATGTCACGGTTGCTGGGGAGCCACCGAGGGAACCCTACCCCCGGCTCTGTGACCCCAGGCCATGTCTGAGCTGACCCCAGCACCCCAGCACCCTGGCTCCCTTGGGCAGTTCGGCCACTTCTGCTTCTCCCTCTCACCCTCTCATGAGCTCCAAACCTGGAGCGCGTGTCTTTTTCTCTCCCGTAGCCAGTCCCCATAAATCAATCCTGCTCATCCCTGAGTTATTTTTTCACTGTGGAGACATAACCTTGCACATGCTTGGCCTAGAGCCACCCATTTGCTGGAAGGAGATATCAAGGCTCGTGTTGCTCCAAGCTCTGCTAGCCTACACTGCCCCAGCAAAGCTGGGAAGGGCAACTACTCTGGGACCATTCCTACACCTCAGTCATTAAACATGTACAGAACAAGGGGCTGGGCCCATTGAGGGGCTCAGTCCCCACTGGTGGCGTCAAGAGAACAAGATGGGGCTCATTCTCCACCCCTTGAATATACAATTCAAGTGAGGTAAGGAAGGTCCTCAGAGGACCTTCCTCATTCACATAGAGGTGGAGGCTTTAACGTCTTCAAATTTCCTTCTTGAGGCCCCCCCACTTCCCTTTCTCAGTTCAGCAGGGTCTTATCCTGGCTGAAGTAACAGGAGTATTAATGTCCACTCAAGCATTAGCTGAACGAGAGGATGGTAGGTGATAAGCAAAGTGTTAACTGAGAGGTAAGGTGTTTTGCTGCAAGCAAAGATGTTAGTTTGCTAATTAAGTCATTAGCTAAAAACAAGAAGTTAGCTCATCACTAAAGTGTGAGCCCATTTTTTAAGATCTTGGCTAAAAGTCAGGGCTGGTGAATAACTTGAGTGTTAGTCGATAGCCAAGAGTTGGCTGAAACACTGAGCCATCAACCATAACTAAGGTTGAAAATCAGATGTTAATGAAAAAGTCAGGCTCTCAGGGCACCTAGGTGGCTCGATTGGTTAAGGGACAGCCTTCAGCTTGGGTCATGATCCCAGAGTCCCAGGATCAAGTCCCGCACCGGGCTCCCTGCTCAGCGTGGAGTCTGCTTCTCCCTCTGAGCCTCCCCTTTCTCATGTTCTCTCTCTCTCACTCTCTCTCACTCCCTCTCTCAAATAAATAAATAAAATCTTTTTTTTTAAAAAAAGTCAGGTTTTCATAACTCAGTAATGAAATTGAGGCAGAAGCTCTAAGAGATATTTGTACACCAATATTCATCTCAGCAATAGCTAAAACACATCCATCGATGGATAAACACAATATGGTCTGTTCATGCAATGGAGTGTTCTTCAACCATGGAAAGAAGGAAATTCGGACCCATGCTACCACATGGAACCTTGAGGACATTGCGCTCAGTGAAATAAGCCAGTCACAAAAAGACAAATTCTAAGGTAGTCAAATTCATAGGCACAGAAAGATGGGTGGCTGTTGGGGGCCGGGGAAGAGAGAGGGGGTGGCTAGCGTTCAGTAGCAACAGAGTTTCAGTACTCAATGACCTGAACGAAACACCTAAAATGGCAAATTTTACGTTACGTATCTTTACCACAATAAAAAAAAATGACAACCCACACGGGCGAACAGAAAGAAATATGGTGGCCAATAAGCACATGGACAGATGCTCGATGTTACTAGGCATCAGGGAAACGTGAGCTGAGCCACAATGTCATCCCAGCACAAGGCCTTGGGAGCTAGAGTCAAAAAGACTGGCCACATCGAGGGTTGATGTGGAGATGGAGCCCTTGGATCTCTGACGCATGGCTGGTGGGAGTGTGAAATGACACATTCGCTGTGGAGACATTTGAAGGGTAAACATCTGCTCACCATTCCACCCAGTGATCCAGCCCCTTGAGGGGGATACCTAAGAGAAATGGAAATTTGTAGTCATGCAAAGACCTAGACCCAAATATTTCCAGAACCTTTTTCTTATTAACCCCCAACCAGGAAACCACCCAAATGTCCCTCACACAGCGGTCCATCCATACAAAGGATCACTACCGACAATAAAAGGGAACAAAGGACCCATGGGCACAACATGGAAGAACCCGAAATCACTTTGCTGAGGGGAGGAGGCTAGACCCCAACGAGTACACACTGAGTGATTCCATTTATGTGAAAGTCAAGAAAGGACTAATTGAATTGATAATGACATGAGGGGTAGAGGTGGGAATGGTCCACAAAGGGACATGAGGGTAATGTTTTTGGAGTGATGGATAAGTTTTGCATCTTGATTGTGCCATTGGCTACTCAGGTGTATACCTTTGTCAAAACTCAGTGGAGCGTAGATGTAAAAGGGATACGTATGTGTCACCACCCGACTGAATTCATATGCTGCAGTCCCAACCCTCAGCCCCTGAGAATGTGACCGTCTGGAGGTAGGGCCTTTAAAGAGATGATTAAGGGATGCCTGAGTGGCTCAGTCTGTTAAGCGTTTGCTTTTGGCTCAGGTCATGATCCCAGGGTCATGGGATCGAGTCCTGCATTAAGCTCCTTGCTCAGTGGGGAGCCTGCTTCTCCCTCTGCCTGTTGCTCCCCCTGCTTGTACTCTCTCTTCCTGACAAATAAATAAAATCTTAAAAAAAATAAAGAGGTGATTAAGTTAAAATGAGTTCTATATCGACATTCTTCCAAAGAAGACATAGAGATGGTCCAGAGGTACATGATAAGGTGTTCAACATCCCTAATCATCAGGGAAACGCAAATCAAGACCAAAATGGGATATTACCTCACGCCTGTTAGAATGGCTAGTATCAAGAGGAAACAAGTTTTGGCAAGGATGTATGGAAAAGGGAACCATTGTGCACCATTGGTGGGAATGCAAATTGGTGCAGCCACTATGGAAAATGGTATGGGAATCCCTCAAAAAGTTAAAAATAGAATTATTGTACAAGCCAGCAACCCCACTTCTGGGTATATATCCAAAGGAAATGAAATCACTATCTCAAAGAGTCATCTGCTTCCTAGTGTTCACTGCAGCATTATTCACAATAGAGGAGGCACAAAAACCATCTAAGTTTCCTTCAGTGGATGAATGGACAAGAAAATGTGGTGTATAATACAGTGGAGTATTATTCAGTCATAAAAAAAGGAAATCCTGCCCTTTGCCTGTGGGATGGACCTAGAGGGCGTGATGCTAAGTGAAATAAGTCCGAGAAGGCAAATACCGTATGATCTCACTTACATGTACAGTTTTAAGGCGTCAGATTCACAGCACTGGAGAGTTGAAGAAGGGTTGCGGGGGAGCCAGAAGGTCAGGGAAAAGGTGAAATGATAGTCAAGGGCACAAACTTTCCATTGTAACATGAGCCCGTTCTGAGGATCCAATGTGGAACGTGGTGACTGTAATTAACAATCCTGTATTATGTACCTGAAATTTGCTAAGACGGTAGATCTTAAATGTTCTCACCACAAAAAAGATGTGGTGAGATGTGAGGTGATGTGAGGTGATGGATGTGTTGACTGATTTTATTGTGGTGATCATTGCACAACATATACATATATCAAGTCATTAGGTTGTATACATTAGACTTATACAGTTTTATTTGTCAGTTATAACTCAACAAAGCCAGGAGGGAGGGAAGTTCAAACGAGGTTGACTGGGTGCGCCCTAATCTAATTGGACTGCATCCTTATGAAAAGAGGAGATGGGGACACAGAGGGAAAGATGGGAGGGATGACCACGGGAGGACACAAGGAGAAGGACTGAGGCCTGAGAAGAAACCAGTCCTGCCAACACCTTGGTCTTTGGACTTGCCAGCCTCCAGAACAGTGAGAAAATAAATTTCCAGTGTTGAAGCCCCCCCAGTCCATGGTATTTGTTATGACAGCCCTAGTAAGCTAATCCAGGGTTATATACATTTTACTATATGTAAATTACAGCTCTATAAAATAAAATTAAAGGCAAATAAAAAGATGAGCAAGGTTGGGTGATAACTGGATTGATTATACGGTAACTCTTCAGGGCTGGGACATCCCTGCACTCAGCTCTGTTCCTAGCGAGCCTTCCGTAAATGCAATAAATCCTAACTTAAAGTCCCTGAAGCACCTAAAGTATTAAGTGATCATGGAGGCACCCCCTTCCCTTCTCCAAGAGATTCTGGGATTTTTTAAAAGCCTCTCCAATAGGGACCGAAAGTAGGATGGTTGTTGGCAGGGGTTGGAGGGGTGGGGGGAGCGGGCACTTAGTGTCTGGCGGGTGCAGAGTTTCAGTTTGGCAAGAGGGAAAGAATTATGGAGACGGATGGCGGTGACAGTTGCAAACAACATGATGAATGTATTTAATACCACCAAACTGTACACTTAAAAATGGTTAAGAAGGCACCTTGTATGTTACGCGTATTTTACCGTGATTTTCTTTTTTTTTCCATGATTTTCAATATCGAAGGAAAAAAAGCTTCTCCATTCCAGAGCAATACTTACTACGTGCCAAATTAAATGTGCAATAATGGTCAAAGGACACAGTGGTTGGCAAATCCTGCGAGGCAGTTGTTTTCTTTCTCTCTTTTTATTTAAAGATTTTGTTTATTTATTTATTTTCGAGAAAGAGCATGACATGGGGGAGGGACAGACAGGGAGGGAGAGGGAGAGAATCTCAAGCAGACTCCATCAGCTGAGCAAGGAGACAGAGGCGGGGATCGATCCTACGACCCTGAGATCATGACCTGAGCCCAAAACAGGAGTCGGAGGCGTACCTGACTTTGTCACCCAGGAGCCCCAAGGCTATTATTTTCATCTTTATTACATAGGTGGGGTTTCTGAGACTTGGAGAGAGGACACGACTTGCCCAAAGTCCCTCAGTGAGTTGGTGGCCATTTCCACGTCCTGATGAAAGATGTGGTTCACGCATGGGCGGGGCACGTCTCCATGGACACCCTGGTCCCCTGGGCAAGTGCCAAAATCCTTTCGGGGAGGCGAGGCCCTCCATACCTATCTCTGTCGGGCTTGGAGAGGCTTAAGACAGGCGTTCTCTTTCAGGGCTGTGGGGATCCTTCACTCAGCCAGGAGGCTGCACAGACGCTGGCACCCAGGGGCCCAGGGAAACAGCCTGGAAGGTGGGCGGGGCTGGCGCCCCACCACACTGGACAGGCGAGCTGGTTAGTAACTGGAAGCCCGGGGGATGCATCCTGGTTGGTGGGGGGGCGGGGGTCATGTCCCTGAGACTCATGGAGACGTGGCCGCCCTGGAGAAGGCTGTGACCTTGGGCGCTCTTCTCTGGCCTCCTTTTCCTTATTTCACGTCATGCCTTCTGGGCAGCCGGCTCTGACCTCAGCCGGTCAGAGGGGTGGACCCCCTGGCTCCCACAGCCCACCGGCTGCTCAATGAACCTCCTGCTCTCAACTGCGTGTGGACCTTCCTCCTTCCTGCAGACAGCGAGCTCCCAGCCCACACTGGCCTTCCCGCTGAGCCCCCCATAACAGCCACACTCACAGGGAGGCCGGACAGTGAGGGGGACAAACACATGAGCTACAGTCAGACCTGTCGTCAGCTCCCAGCTCACCCACCTACTTGCCGTGGGACCCTAACAAGTCACCACACCGCTTGGAGCCTCAGTTTCCACTTCTGTCAAATGGGGTCGCCGAGGACGGTCCTGCCTCTCCGACTGCAGATGACAAGACATGGATTACGGAGGTCGTGCAGATGGAGACGGTGGACCAGGAAGCCCTGGGGGGCTCTCTCGGGCAGAGTCGCAGCAGGCTTCAGGGAGGAGGACACTCCTAGAGCAGGGCTTTGAAGGATTCAGTGGGTGGAGTCATACTAAGAATGATCATAATGATCATAATGGCAGACGTTTCTTGAGGCCGTACTCTGTGCCAGGCACTGTTCTAAGTGCTTTTCACAGATTCACTCATTGAAACTCAAAATACCCTTGAATGTAGTCCCTCTCATTAGCCCCATTTTACAGAGAAGGCCAAGGCCCAGAGAAGCTACATAATTTGCCCAAGTAGGAGTTCACCAAAGTAGGACTTAGCAAGCCAAGGGGACAGCCTGGAGGAAGGTGCAGAGACAGGACACAGACCTGTGTCTGTGGGTGCATGGGGTGCTGGTGGTAGGTTGGCACAGCATCGATTCCTCACGAATCACACCTCCCTGTATTTTTGGCCTGGTGTAGTCCCCTCCCCCACGGACTCCCGGCTCAGCCTGGTGACTTGCCTTGGTCGGTGGAACATCAGCAAATGGGATGTCCACAGACGTTTAGAGAGTGGGATGACCAAGGCCCACGAAGACTTGCTCTGGGAAAAGCCGGATCCAGTGGAGAAGCTCAGGCTAGCCTGCTGGAGACGTGTGGCTCAGCAGCAGCCAGCCCAGCCGCCAGACCTAAGGGATGGCATCTTCCACCCTACGGCCCCAAGGTGTCTACAGCTGCCCGAGTGAGCCCAAACAAAACCGCAGAAGTGCCCAGCTGCACCCAGATCAGATGGCGGTGCCAGTAAGTGGTTGCTATTTTAAGCCACTGAGTTTGGGGACAGTTTCAATGCATCCATGGATCATTAAGACAAACTTCTGAGTGGTGTCTCAATGGCAAGAGACAGGCAATGTGTGACATAGCAGGTGAACTGTAAAGTGTCTTGTCCTGGGGAGCATCGTGGGAAGAAGGGACTTAACAGGGGAATTCTGGGGCTCTGGTTCGCTGACATCTGTAGCCCCCTAAGGAGGTGTCAGGGGTTTGCCCCCTCCTCTGAACTCTGTACCCTGAAAAGAAGCCTAGCCCCTCGCATCACTATTTCCAAAGCACACAACTACCCTCAAAGGCTGTCAGCTCCCCTATTTATCTAGCACCCAGCACGAGCCCAGGCACATAGTAGGTGCTTTAGAAATAGTCACATGATAGAGGATGCACGCATCCTCCTGTCCCCACCCTGTCCTCTGAGCCACTGTGGAGAAACTGAATTTCTGCTGCCTTGGGATTCAGGGTGTGTCCATCCCAAGAATGTATGGAGTGTTTGCCTCCCTCATTAGACCGAATCGGGGGTCTGTTCTGCACCCCCCAAGGTGAGGCGGCATCTGGATCTTCCTGGGGAATGAATGGGGGTGTCTGCATCCATCCCCTGAAATGGATAAGGGTAATCTGCCTTCCTCCTTAGATGTTATGGAATGTCCGCCTAGTCCCTTACACTGGGCAGGATTAGCCCACCTCCCCTTTGGGACTGGGAGGTCCTTGAGGGCAGGGTGCCCACTTCATCCAGCCCTGTGGCCCCACGCCCAACATAGGACATAGCCCTGAGGCTCTACCCCATAGAGCCCCCAAGAGGTTTTCTGGGAGGGCCCCAGCCTCCACTTCCTCATCTCTCAGTGTCCTTGAATCTGAAGTCCATGTGTGATGGTCAGAAAGAGGAATTGACACACAGCCCTCCGTCCCAGGATGCTTCTTGCCCCCATTTCACAGAATGTGAAACTGAGACCCAGAAGGGACAAAGGATGTGATCAAGTTCACGGCAGGCAGCAGGTGCTGGAGCAAGGATTCTATCTGGCTGCAGCCCCGGTATTCCACCTGCCACCATGCAGGAGGGTCTTGGGAGCCCGTGCTGGTTGCAGGGGGCCTGGGTGAGGCTCATGGGTAGGTCTTGAAACGCTGCCTGGAGTGGGCCCCTCTGGGAGGGCTGTGCACCTGGTCAGGGCCTCCGAGGACCACCTGTGGAGGGCTGTAGGAATGACTCCAGACCCACACGGATTCACAGGCACTGCAAAGAGCACTGGACCAGGAGTCCCACGCAGCTAGAAGCCAGTCTCGACTCTACAGCTCACCAGCCACTTGGCCTCCATTTCCCCATCTGTGCAATGGGGACAGCGGTACCCACCCAAGATCATGGTGCTAAGTGCCTGGCCCCCAGTTAGTGCTCAGTAAACATGAACTCCCCTGCCTCACGGAGCGCCCGACCCACCTCGGTCTCCCTTCCTCCTCATTCACACAGGATCCCCCCATTTCCTGGGTCAAATGCCAGCCACAAATTTCTTCCTCCTTTGACTTAACCAAGGCAAGCTGGAGTTGGCTACAAAATAGAACGAAACACCTGCAAGGAAAACAACAACTCAGAACAAACAAGCCCTCAAGGCTAGATGCCTCTGAGTGACACGAGGTAGGGGTCCCTTGGGCAGCCAGGACCTTCCAGGGGCTGCTCACCCTCACTCCAACCATCAGGGGTCAGGAGGCCTGGGGGTCAGCCCACGTTCTGGAGCTGCCAGCCCTGCCATTCATCCGGGTTCCACTTTAAAGTTACTGCGTGACCTTTGGAAAGCTGTGTCACCTCTCTGCTCCTCACTTTCCCTATCTGTGAAACGGGCAGAGAAGTAACAGTACTTGCCCGTCAAACATTCTACTACAGGTGAGGCATCTAGCACAGCATGCGGCAGAGTACGGCTTTTAAAGGGGCAGCTGTGGGTGTTCCTGAAAGCACCCCCAGTCTGCACAGCCCCTTCACACACAGCAAGGGCTATGAGCCCAGGCCAAAGGCTGGGGGAAGCCTCTCCTTGGTCCCCCAAAAGCCTGTCCAGAGCCCTGCACCCACTAGGTCCTTTGCCAGTTGTAGCATTTCAGCTCTGGAAGTTCATCTAAGCCAGTGGTGTTGAACTTACATTGTGATAAGAATTTTTAGCCTCAGTCCTCTTGCTTCAAATGACTTTTTACAGAGTACCCACTGGGCAAAAACAGCGTAAGTTCCCGAATTCTGGCAGCTTGGTCCTTCTCCCCTGCCTCCAGCCACCCACAGACACCCCCGTGAACCATCGTGTGTAAATCCCTGCTGGAGGGTGATAGGAATGACGCCTGCCTGCATTAATAGTGCGCCTGCTGTGTACCCTGTGTTGCCTGAGCCCATCGTCTCCATCCCTTCCACTTTCCAATCACAACCTTAAAACTGACATCTCATCCTTCCATCATTTGGGCAAGGAGACTAAGTTAGCCAAGGTCGCTGAGCTCACATGGAGTGGACTGGGATTCACACTAACGCCTGCCATCCCCTCAAAGGCTGCGTTCCTTCTATTGCCCCACATGAGGCATGGAGAAACTGAGGTCCGGAGTCCGGGAGGGAGCAGTGCCTTCTTGAGGACATATCCAAATCTGCTGACCCTGGATCAAGGCCAGTGTGATCTTGGTGACTCCCAGGCTGGTCAGCTGTGCTGGGTCTGGGTCTCTGGGTCCCTGGATGGGGAGAATGTGCTAGGCCAGCTTTTAGAGTTATCCTGAACTTGGCCTTGTGGCAGATTAATATCCAGAGCAGCTGAGTCTTAGGGTGTCTGGGGCTGAATGTTGCCATTACTTTTCACCCTGAAACCTAGCTTCAAGGTATCTGAGGGTGGCTAGAATGGAGGGATTATCCCATCTAACCCTACTGTTTACATTTAGGGAAACTGAGGCACAACCTTCCAGCTGGCAGCCATCGGCTTTCCAACGGGCATTCTCTGTCACCATTATTTTATGTGTGATATTAGTGACTGCATCTGCCCAACAATCCAGCAGTCAAGGAAGCAGCAGCATTTATTAAGTGCCAACTGTGTACCTACCCTGCATTCACGGCGGGGGAGCAGGGAGGGTTAGTTTTTATTATTGAAGTATGGTTGACATATAACATGATATTAATTTTGGGTGCGCAACATAGCGATTCAACAATTCTGTATGTTACGCAAAGCTCACCACTGTAAGTGTGTCACCATCTGTCACCATACATTATTGCAATATTATTGACAATATTCTCAATGCTGTACTTTTCATCTCTGTGACCTATTTGTTTTAAACTGGAAGTTCGTACTTCTTAATCCCCTTCGCCTATTTCACCACTCCCGCCCCTCCCCTCCCTCTGGCAACCATCAGTTTGTTCTCTGTATTTATGAGTCTGTTTCTGTTTTCTTGTTTGTTTTATTGTTTTTCTAAATTCCACGTATTAATGAAATCATATGGTATTTGTCTTTCTCTGACTTATTTCACTTAGCATAATACCCTCTAGGTCCATACATGTTGTGGCAAATGTCAAGAGCTCATTCTTTTTTATGGCTGAGAAATATTCCTATATGTATATAGTATAAATATAGATATATAGATATATCACATCATCTGTATCCATTCATCTCTCTGCAGACACTTGGGCTGCTTCTATATCTTGGCTGTTGTAAATGATGCTGTAATGAATTTTGGGGTGCATATGTCTTTTTCAATTAGAGTTTTCATTTTCTTTGGGTAAATACCCAGTAGTGGAATTACTGGATTGTAGAGCATTTCTATTTTTAAAATTTGAGACACCTCTGTAGTGTTTTCCACAGTGGCTGCACCGATTTACCTTCCCACCAGCAGTGCACAAGGCTTCCTTTTTCTCCACATCCCCACAGACGCTTATTTCTTGTCTTTTTGATACTAGCCATTCTGACTGGTGTGTAGGTAAGTTCCCTACAGTCATCTTCACTCTGCACATCCGCCCATCTGGCAGAAAGGGAAACTGTGCTCTGAGAGGGAAAGTGACTTGCCACCCCTGCCTGACCCTATGATTCATTTCCCAATGCCGTAGGAACTCACAAGAGGAGTGGTGGTGAGAGGAAGGGGGTCGTAATTTATTCCTAGAGACATCCACTAAGAAGCCCTTCACCTGCCACCAAATAGAATGTGGGCTCTAGTGCACGTGATATATGCCTGTTGAAAGTATGGTGGAATGGTTGAATGTCAGGCTCACTGGTAGTGCTCTGCAAGTGTTTACTGAGTGAGCGGATGGATGGATGGATGGATGGATAGATGGATGGATGGATGGATGGATGGATGGATAGATGGATGGATGGATGGATAGATGGATGGATGGATGGGTGGGTGAGTGGGTGGATGGATGGGTGGGTGGATGATCGTCAGGAGGGTACATTAAATGGTCCTTACAGGATGCCTGAAGCAGTCTGTTTCCATGCCCCCAACACCATGTGTCCTCTCTTTCCCTTCTTATTCCTCTGGGAGAGCCACCTGCCCTGCCCTGTTTCTCTTTTGGAAGTTATTGTTTCTGCCTCCCTCTGTCCCTTGCCTCTCAAAGCTTGTTCCATAATCCATTCCTTCAAGAACATCTCTTACCGAGGAATGAGCACTGATGGGCTCTCTTAGTTCCTTTCTACGGGGCAGGTTCCCGTGTCTGAGGACTTGGTGTATGGTCTGGCAGCAACCAGGATTGGGGCTCAGCCTGGGGCTGGGCTTAGAGCTCAGTGTGTAACCAGGGGAAAGGCTTAGCCTGGGTCCAGGATAATGGGTCACCCAGGGATGAAATTAGTGCTCAGTCTATGACCAGGAACAGAGCTCAGTCTTTGACCAGAGTCGGGGCTCAGTTAGGAGTTAGAATTAGAGGTCATGTAGGGATCATGATCAGAGCTGAAGACTCAGTCTATAACTTGCATTAGGCTTCAGCTGGGTTAATGTTTGGGATCAGACAAGGACAAAGATCAAGTTCGAGTATACAGTCGTGATCAGGGCTCAGTTCATTCCATGAACCGCGATTAAGGATTAGTCTAAAGTTAGCATCAAAGCTCTGTATAAGACCAAGATCAGGCCTAATTCTATGGCCAGAACTAGGGCTCAGTCTGTAACCTCAAACCCAGGTCTGTCTATGACCAAAGTCGAGGTCCAGTTTATGATCAGGAACAGGGCTAAGCTTGGAACTAAGGTCAGGGCACAGTCTATTTTTAGGGTGAGGGCCCAGGCCATGACTAGGGTCAAGCTTCAGTCTGTGATGAGGATCAATGGCAAATCTATGAACAGAAATAGGCCTTATCTGAGGGACAAATTCAGGCCTTAGGCCCATTAGAGCTAGGAGTGGGGTTCAGTGTGGAACCAGGGCCAGAGCCAGAGCTCAATCTGTGACCAGTGTCAGGGCCCAAGTTATGAGCAAGATCAGGGCTCAGTTTATATGTGAAGCTATATTTATAACCAAGCTATGATTGGCGTGACGAGTCTGAGACTATGATCAGGACTCAGCCTACATCAGTGTTTAGAAGTTCCTAGATGGATTTCTAATGACATCGAAGAGTGAACGCAGCTTCCAGAACAACTTAGCTCTCTCCCCAAATGTGGACCCCTTGGGAGCCAACGGAATGTTTCTTCTATTCCTTAGAAACTTAGCTTCTTTCTAGTGGCCACTGTCCTGGTACTCTCCACGCCACCGGGGGAGCTGTCTCAATGCCCCCACCCAGACCCGTCTCCCCCATCCCTGCCAGGGAGCCTCCCGGCTCCAGGGTTATTAGGAAGGAATCTGTGGGAAGAAGAGGGTAAACAAAATCCGTCACGCGGGGCTGGGGCAGGCGCCCATTCCTCCTGTGGCTCCACCAGCTGACTCCGAGGGAAACCAGCAGCGCTGAGCCAGTGATGTTGACAGGAGACTTAATGAAATCCAGAGGGAGGGGCCCTGGCAGGGCCCACCTGGAAGGAGGCCCGAGATGGTAATTAAATTAATCCTGGTATATGTCCCAACAAGCGCGGAAGCAAGGGCGGGGGCCAGGGTCCATTCGCCCAAGGCTCCAAGAGTTTGTCATAATTACAGGGAAAAATAAGTTTCAGAACTTACGTAACCCCACTACTTGGGCCCCAAGGGTGAGGCCCAAATTGTTTTTCTTTTCCAGGAAATGCACACACTGCAAAGCTGCACCTGCACACCAGGGTCACCTTTGCGGGTCACAGGACATGAAAGAGCACAGAGCAAGAACTTAGTTCTTGTCCCCATTTCTCAGATGAGGCAAAATGAGGCTCAGGGAGCAAAAGTGTCTTTTCAGAGTTATGTGATCAGGACCGAGGACTACCATCAATTCCCAGAACCCAATTATGCTTCCCTAAAACCTCTCCACTGCGGAACTGTGGGCAACCTGGGGAAAGGAAGGGGAGATTCATTGTACCTGAGATTGAGGAGGGGAAGGCTCTGGAAGCCCTCCTTTAAGGATGAGTTGGGGCTGACCAGGCTGAGAAGAGGAACGGCATACCAGGCAGGGGAAACAGCACATACAAAGGCACAGTGGCTGGAAAGAGCACGGCGTGATGGGAGGAAGGGGTCATCCCATCAGAATGAGCTCTGGATCAAGGGCAGGGCTGGAGGAGGAAGCCAAGGCAGGGTGGCAAAGAGCCACACACACAGCCACAGAAAGATCTCTTATTTAATTTAATCTCACCGCGGGCCCATGATCTACATGCTTTCATTGGTCCCATATGACAGATGAGTAAACGGAAGCTAGGTGATTTGAGACATCTGTCCAAAGCAACACAGCCAGAAAGTAGTGCAGTTGGGATTTGAACCCACATCCGTTGCGCTCAAAACCGCTTCCCTAAACACATTTATTTCCTGCTTTCCAGCACCCCCCACCATCAGCACTTTCCCAGCTTCCCAGTTCTGCTCAGCCTGGGTGCCAAGGCACGAAGATGCCCCTGGCCCTGGGTGGGAAGCCATCAGGATCTCCAGGGAAAGAGGAGGAGCAATGGGACCACCAGCCCAGGAGCAGGGCAGTGGCGGGGAGCTGGTTGCTGACCCCAAGCCTCTGCAAGGGCTGTCTGCAGGGTGAGGAAGCAGAGAAGTCTGGGGACCCAAGACCCATGGCGGTGGAGCGGGGAGCGGGGGGTGGTCCAGCTCAACTATGGGCTTCTCGACCAGGAAGTCAGCGTCCTGCCCAGGAAGCGATCTAGGCCGGGCACGGACAGGGAAGCAGGAGAAGGCATTTCTGGGTGGGTCCTCTGCATCTGTGCATCAGGGTCTCAGGAGCCCCCACTTCTCCTGGGAAAAGCCATCCCTGGTGGTTGGCAATTGAAGGATGTCATCAGATGAAGCTCTTGGAAGAGGCAAGGCCTGCCCGAGGGATATTTTGGCTTTCAGAGGGTTTCTCTCTTCAGATGTTTCCAACACTTTGAAAACAGCACCTGAGTAGAACCCCCCTAAAAAGTCCTTAGCTTGCGGAGACCTCTCTGTGGGTTTCGGTCTCCTCGCTGAGCTGGAGGCACTCGGTAGCGCAGAGAAGGGAAGCGACTGAAAGGACATCACACAGCTTGGTCCACGTGGGCCTCCTGAAGAAGGGATGTGCCCAGGCTCAAGCCCCCAGGCCAGGCCCTCTCATGTGGGTCAGAGGGTCCTTGACATCGCCCTTAATCAGGAATGAGAGTGTTTGCTTTCAGCCGAATATTTCCCCAACCGCAGACGAGACGGGACTGCACATTCCAGATTCCTGGCAGCTTGGGAAACTGTACTGTGGGTCCTGCCTGGTCACTTCTCCTCCTCCTCGTAGCCTCGTGCCCCTGCCAGGGCCCTGGGGTCTGGCTGCCAGCTTTACTTGTGGCAAAAGGTGCTGGCAATTTCCAACTGCTTCTCCTGTCCCTCTCCTTCCAGATGCCACTATTCCCTCCCCTCAGATCTCATCTCCATAGATGCTAACTTGGGTCATTGGAGTTTCACCAGACACATAGAGGATAAGCATCCCAAGCAGGGGAACAGCATGTGCTGCAGCCCAGAGGCATGACGAGGCTGCAAGTGTGCAGCCTCCTTGGAGAAGGCATGTGAGCCCTGTGGCAAAAGCACGAGGCTCCTGGCCTTCGAGGGCTGGGTGATGAGACCACCCAGGCATGGGCTGGCTTGCTGAGGGCCCAGAGCACTGAGGACCTGTGTTAATCTTAGAGCATCAGGGAGCCACAGAAGTTAAGCAGGGAGTGCCAAGGTCAGAAATGTAGCCCAGAAAGCACCCCTGGGCGGGGGTCCGTGGGGGTGGATTACACAGGTGGGAGTGCGGCATCCAGGAAATCAGGGCGGGAAGTAGAGTGAGGGCCCAGCCCTAGCCAGGTGCAGTCCCCTCCAAAAGACAAGATCGGCAGCATCATGCCATCAGCTGGTCATGGGACTGGCAGACACGCATGTTAGGGCCCTGGTTTTATGGAAGAGAACACAGAAGCTTAGAAAAAAGAGACTTGCCCGAGGTCGCCTGTCCAGGGAGTAATGGAGCACTGTGGACTCCAAGTGCAGCACGGTTTCTCTCTCCTCCTTTGCCACCCGTGCCTGGGATTTCAGAGGTGATTCACACCTCCAGTCAGGGTCCTGGTCGGAGGGGGCACATCTGCACCCCCATTCCCTCCCCGGGCCTGAAGGGAGCCCCACTCTCCTGCATGGTCTGTTTCTCCCCCTGCACTCTTTGGTGGGGTCCATTTTGGGAAGTTCGGGGGTCAACCTCCTTGCTTTCACCCAACTTAAATCTGCCCTTCCTTCTCGCCCCCATCCTAATTTAGGTCCCCATCATTGCTCCCCTGAACAACAGGGCAACTTTCTCCCTAAGCAGTCCATCACATTGACTCCTGTACCACCTTAGTGACACCAAACTGTCGCCCAATAGGGCACGCATTTTCATATAGCCATGACTTTGCACTTGCCATTCTCTCTCACTAGTTCACTTTTCCTGGTGAACTCCTATGCATCCCTTGATACCCAGTTGAAAACCACCTCCTCAGAGCTGCCCTCTCAGACTGCTACAGACAGAATCATCTCTCTCTTGTCCAAATCCTAGGGAGGTTGCTTGTTTGTCTGCCCCACCACCAGGAAAGGCCTTAGGGACCTGTCTCATCTCTGCCGCCTTAGCCTCCAGAACAAGGCCAGGTATACAGGAGGTACTCAATAAGTGCCTACAGTGGCTGATTAGAGAGAGATGAATGAAGGCACGAGTGAGTGGATGAAGGAATGACTCCGTGCTCACACCCCAGAAGCACAGATGGTCAAAGACAGGTTTTGAAGCCAGATCCCTGCTCTGCCTTTGGCCCCCTGAGCCTCATTTTCCCCTCCCGTACCATGAGAGCAATCATCCTCACTGTGCAGCCTGAAGAACACATTAGGTCACACACCAGCATGGCCAAGCCCTCGAAAGCATGCTCCTCGATGCTAGATGCCCTATTGCCTCCACCACTCACCAGCTGTGTGAGCTTGGACAAATTACTTGACCGCTCTGTGTCTCGGTTTCCCCCATCGGAGAATAACAGTGCTGACCTCCTAGGGTTATCTGGAGGATCAAACGAGGAAATGCATGTAACATGCTTACAACCGAATGTGGCAAGTGGTGAGAGCCAGACACACGTTTGTTTCCTAAGCCTGTCCGTGAGGCACCTGACACAGGCTGTGGGCTTGAACCGGTGAGCGCGGTGTCTCTCTCATTCCCTACCTCTCCCCTGCAGCGCAGGGGAGAGGGGCTTCTCATGAGTCATCATAGTGGCAGCCCCAACCTGCAGAAACACCAGGGAGTCAAACGCAGAGGGATCTGCTGTTTTTCCAAATGGAGATCCCACACAGACACGGAGCAAGCCCCCCATAGCAACAGTGATGGTGATTGTTGTCAAGACTTCCGTGGAGGAGGATATTACAAGTCAGGCTGAGAGGGGGCTCCGGCTTAAAGGGTTTCAGCCTCTGAGCTCTCCTCCAAAAGCACCTCTTCAACATGCTCCTTTTGAATTCCAAATCTAAGTGCTCCCTTCCACTCTGCAAGGCTGATACTGCTTTGAGCATGACTGCTTTGTTGTGTGTTGTTTTGTTTGCGCTCTAAGTACCAGATCATTTGCTCAAGTTACGACTTAATCGCTTTAGTCTGTGACACGAGTATCATTCCCAGTGGAAGGAGGAGGAGACAGAGACTTAGAGAGGTTGCCCAACCAGCCCAAGTTCAGACAGCGTGGAAGCAGAGGCAGGGGTTGAACCTGCGAATGTCTGACTCCAAAGGCAGTGCTCTAGACACTGGTTCTCAGCACTGGCTATATGCTGGAATCAGCTGGGGAGCTTTGAAAATGCTGACCTCGGGGGGAGGCCTGGTTTGAGAAAGCTCCCCAGGAGATCCACCAGGTAGCCAGATGGGCAGGAGAGGTTCAGGGGACAGAGGAGCATGGCCGGGGGAAATGCATCCAATAGAAAATACACAATCTACGGGGGGCCTGGGTCGCTCAGTTGGGTAAGTGTCTGCCTTCAGCTCTGGTCAGGGTCCTGGGATTGAGCCCCGTGTCGGGCTCCCTGCTCAACAGGAAGCCTGCTTCTCTCTCTCCTGCTCCTCCTACTTGCGTGCTCCTCTCTCTCTGTCAAATAAACAAATGAAATCTTAAAAAAAAAAAAGAAAAAGAAAGAAAGAAAAGGGAAAAAAAGAAGCTATACAATCCATGCAGCTCTAAACCCTCCCCCAGCAAAGATGGGGTGACCCCCTGTGCCTTGGTGAGCCAGCTCCCCCCAACCTCCCAGTGACAATTTCATCATTAAAGACCAGACCCCAGCCAGACATGGGTCTAGAACTTCCAGAAAATTGCAACTCTGCAAAGAGTCAGCAAGAAGCAGCATGTCTTGGGGCAGAATTTCTTCTAGGAGCCCCTCCTGACCCCTGACTGTCACCTGGGCTGGAGGCTCAGCGTGTTGTCCCCTGATCTGTCCTGGGCATCTGTCCCCTCTCATGGTTCAGCTCGAGCACAGCTTTCTGACCTTTTATTCCTTTTTTAGCACAGGATCATCACTTCAAACGAAATCTCAGGAATTTGGTTTCTCCAGACTTCGACTCAGGCCCATTAATTTTGACATCCCAGTGAAATGTCTCTAAGCCAACATCCTCCCTCCAAAAGCCCCTGTGACATCCATAAATGCCAGTCCTGGTTTCTAACCACCTTCCCTGAGGCTGGCAGAGTCCACAGCCCCTCAAAGAATTTAGGTTCTCATCCTGGTTCTGCCACTTTTGAACTGAGTGGCCTTGGGCTGGTCACTCTACTTCTCTGCATCTCAGTTTCATCATCTGTAAAATGGGCACTTACCTCATACTCAGACAAAGACGACTGGGATTCAATGAGATAGTAATGTAATGTTCTTAGCCAGTGCCCGGCATGCAGGAGGTGCTCGATAAAGACAACTGTTACTAGCTGGATTGTAATAAGAGAGGGATAGCAAACCCCAAGTCCCACAGCCTCCACGACGGGCCTGGAGATTCACAGCCTATGTGGCCACAGCTCTGAGACTATGTCATTGTCCAGGCCCCCACTGGTGACCGTGTTCTCACTTACTCCCCCTGCCTTAAGCCTCAGGCCCACAAGTGCTTTCTCTACCCAGCTGAAGCCACCACATAAATCATTTTAAAACCCTGTGATCCTCTGGTTACAGTCTTCCATGGCTCCCCAGTCTTTCCATCTCAGCCAGCCTCTGGAGGCTTCCTGTGACCTCTCCGTGGCCCCTGGCCTGTGGTATGTGTTCTGCCCACCCCACACCTCTTGGAGCTGCCCAGACGTGCCACGCTTTCTCTTGCCCCTGAGCCTTTGCATATGCTGTTCCCTCTGTCTCCTGGAATCCCCTTTCCCTCTCTCCTCCACTAACCAACTCCTGTTCACCCTTCAACTGGGGAGGCTGGGACCTCAAATCTTATATGGGCCTCCACAGATCGCTTGGGCTTCCTCACAGCATGGTGGTTGAATTCCAAGAGTGAGCCTCCCCAGAGAACCAGAGAGAGGATATATTGCCTTTATGGACTTGAAGTCACACGGAATCACTCTGTCTTTGTCACAGGCCCACCCAGACGCAAGGGGAGAGAACATGTGGACCTCACCTGTCAAAGTGAGGAGGGTCAAAGTTGCATCAAAAGATGAGCCTGCGCAATGGGAAGTTGGTGGCCGCCATTCTTGGAAAACACCAAATGGCACGGGGGGAAGGTAAATGTCACAACACTGTATGCACAGTGACTGGGGACACTCTGGGTGGGGACAAGCGTCTAGGACCCTCACTGTCTTACATTTAGCACCTGGTGGACGGTATGATCTGGCTCTGTTGGGAATGCTCAGTTGTTACTCCTATCTGCAAAACTTCTGCTTCCAAGAGTGAGCAAAACTTTTGCTGAGCATTTATCGAGCACCCATGATATGCCAGGCCTTAGGCAGTACTGTGGACACAATGGCACACACAATGGGTGCAGCCCCTGCACTTGAGGGCTCACAATCTGGACTGTTCCAGAAACGGGGGTCTAAACAGACACGTGCAAGATGAAGAAGAATTAGCCAGAGAGTAGAGAGATACTGTCTTTCTTATAGAGGGAACAGCATGTGCGAGGGCCCTGGAATCAGGGACACAGAGATTTCTGGAGCATAGAGCTTGAGTACAGAGGCAGAGCTGGATGGGGAATAAATAATAAGAAAAACAAATAAAGAAAATACACAGCATGTTAAGAAGTGGTCATTGTTGAAAAGAAAACTAAAGCAGGAAAGGGACTGAGTGTGTTGGGGTAGGGGCGAGTGCTACCACATTAAATAGGGGAAAGGCTGTATTAACAAGAGGACATTGGAGTAGAGGCCGAAGAAGTGAGATGGAGGCATGTGTATTTGGGGGAAGAGTATTTCAGGCCGGGGGATGTAAGTGCAAAGGTCCTGAGGCAGGGGTTCCTATACCTGGGAGGAATAACCAGGAGGCCAGTGCAGCAAGAGCACAGATGAGGGGAGGGAGTCTCAGGCATGAAGGGACACAGACTGTCCAGGCTTCGTGGGCCGCTGTGAGGACTTTGGCTTTTCCCCCATGGGAACCGTGGGACTGTTGAGCAGAGGAAGGCAAGAGTTGACTAGATTTGAACTGGATCCCTCTGGGCCTGTGAGAAGAGGCTGAAGGGCAAGAGAGGAAGCAAGAGAGATTCTGCAGGTTCAACCAGATGGTACCAGTGGGTATGGTAAGAGGGGATTGGGTTCTGGGTATGCTGGGAACGTGAAATCATTAGAAATCAGGGAGAGAGGGGTGTCTGGGGGGCTCAGTTGGTTAAGCATCTGCCTTTGGCTCCAATCATGTTCCCAGGTTCCTGGGATTGAGTCCCGCATCGGGCTCCTCGCTCAGCGGGGAGCCTGCTTCTCCCTCTCCCTCTCCCTCTCCCTCTCCTTCCTACTCTACCTGCTTGTGCTCTCTCTCTCTCTCTCTCTCTCTCTCTGTGTGTGTGTCAAATAATCAGAGAGAGAGAAGCCAAGATGGAGGAGGGGAGGGGAGGGAAGGAGGTGAGAGGAGAGAGCAGCAAACCCATACCTGTTCTCCCCTGGGTTCCTGATAGACCTCATTAACTGTGACCTTTTCCCCCTTGGTCCCAGAATGATCTTCAGACTCCTCCTCAGCCCAAACGTACAGGCTGTCACTCCCACCGATCAGAGTTGAAGACCCGGTGAGGTTGGAAGACTGTCTTGGCTCACACAGGGGTGGAAACCATTATTTGTGGCTCTCTCCCATGTGCCCAGCACTGGCTAGTTGCCTTTTTCAAAATTAATTTATTATTTGTGTTTATTAATAGCAAGCTTTATTGAGGTTATAATTGACATATGGCAGTTGCCTTTTCAAATTCTCTCATTTCAAGATCCACAACAGAAACTGTGGGGTTGGCGTTAGCATCCCCATTTCACAGATGAGGAAATGGAGGCTCTGGGAGGTCCAAAGACTGGCCCGGAACTCTTCTGTTAGGAAGTTTAGCATCAGAACCCAAACACGACGGTCATTTATTCCAATGCCAGCCCCAGATCCCCACCGGAGACCCCCTTCCCCACCCTGCTCAGGCCTCACTCACCACACCTGGGCTTCCTGGTCCTGCTAGGGCTCTACATTCCAACAGGCTGGTAGAGGCAGGTATCAGGAAAGCACACCTGGAGGCTGAGGAAGCCGCCTGCCAACCCTCAGGCCAGGCAGGGTGGCAGGAAGGGGTGAGTGCTCCAGCCCAGCCCAGGGGCTAAGGGTTGAGTGAGGCCAAGGTCCTCAGTTTCTTCTCTCCTCTGATGCACGTCAAGAGTTCAGGGTCAACAGTTATTATGGAAAAAGTAGAGCTGAAGACATGGCATCATCAGGGCCTGGCTATGGGGCCAGTCCCTGTCACCTGGGCCACACTCCTTCTGCTGGGACTTCTACATAATTAGAGAGTCGATGTGTCTGTCTGTCCCAATGGACTGTGGGGTCTCTAAGAGGCTGTAATGACTTAGGAGGACAAAGAGGCTTATGATTCCACAGGGGGCTCCAGAGCCTGAACTAAGCTACTGCTCTGTCACTTACCTGCTGTGCAGTCTTGGTCCAGTTACTTTCCCTCTCTGGGCTAGTAAGGAGATAGCAATAGTATCTACCTGATAAGGATTTTGTGAGTGTGGTGAGTGGCCATACACGTGAAACATTTAGCACATTATTATTATTGTTATCATTATTATTATTACTCATTCCTGAGTCTTCAAGATTCACATGGATCTGAGCAGGTGCCCAGTCAGTCTGTGGAGAAACAGTGCAGCCAGCCTCCTTGAGGTGTACTTGGCTGGAGGGTCACAAAGAAGAGAAGGGAAGAAGGAGGGAGCCAGGTATGAGCCCATGTTAGTGATGGCCTTGCTGTATGACCTTGGGCAAGTCTAGTGCCCCTTCTAGACCTCATGCATGATAGCCCTCCTGGCTCGGCAGCTCTGTGACTAGACTTTTTTTGGCACCTGCTGTGGGCTCAGCCCAGTGCCAGGTGCTTGGTGAGGCCTTAATATCAGAGTTAGAGGGGGATGTGGGATGCCTGGGCCTCCCAGTCTCTTGGAGGGGTGCTTGTTTTCCAAGGAGGAGGACAGGGTCTTGTCACTGGGCTTCTTCCCTCTGTGCATGTGCTTCCTACCTCCCCCTGGTCTGTAAGTTCCAGGGCTGAACCAATGCTCTCTCTCAGTGCCCAGCAAGATCCAAGTCTCAGTACCAGGCCTGCTCTTCCTCCTCCTTCTAGTATCAGGTTGGGTTTCTCTTCCTCCAGGAAGCCTTCCTTGACCCAGGCTCCGTCAGCTGCCTCCCTGGGCCTCCTCAGGGTCCGTGCTTCCCCCTTGCATGAGCTGGTCAGGTTTGGGGTCCGTCTCCCTCACAAACAGCTATCTTGCAGTGGGGGCCGTGGCTGACCCATTGCCACATCCCGGGCCCTCGCAGAAGACTGGCCACGGCAGGCTTGGGGACCCTTGGATGGGGATGAATTAGCGGAGGCCACCTGAGGCTCCCGCCTCCGAAGGAAGGGATCTTTGACACCACCTGACAGCGTGCGGCAGTGCTGAGAAATGGGCAGAGAATGAAGAGCCCCAAGGTTCCAGATCCAAATCCTGGCTCTGCCCTGTGCCATCTGGGCAGACTCTCCCACACTGAGTCTCTGTTTCCTTATCTGCCCAAAGGGGCCAATTCTTTCTGCCTCTCACGCAGGCCCACGCGGAAGGCTGGTCCCCCCGGTACTGGAGACGGCGCGGGTGTGGTACTGAAGGGTCTGTGCTGAGTGAGTTTCTGTGTGTCACCCCCCAGTTGTGGGCTCCCCCCAAACCTGTGCTGCCTCACTGGCTTGGCTTCCTGCCGTCGGGCCAGCTCCGCACAGGTCCGGCCCCCTGTGCCGACCGAGGTCTGATAACCCTACAGCCGCCTGTGGAACGAGCAGGTTCTAGCAAAGTGTCTGCGAGAGTCCGAGCAGAAATCCAGGCAGCCTGGGTAGCCCCTGCCCCTCCCCATCCTGGCTGGGCAACTTCAGCAAGTGACCAACACCTCAGAGCCTCCATTCTGTCACCTGTTACGAGGGGGCACTCAGCATCATCTCAGGGATGGAAAGAGTTAGAGAGCAGGACTGGGTGTCCTCGATACCTCTTGGCCACTTGGTACTCTGTCCTGTAGCAAACCAGAGGCAGGTCTCTGGCCTGGAACTGTCCCACGTAACAGCGTCTAGAGAAAATGGTGAAATCACAGTCTGTTTTGTATAGTAGTTGTTTTTCTGGTACCTTCTGTTTATAGCAGCTGTTTCTCACATGTGACGGAGCTTTTTCTTTTCAAATCTGCTGACCTAAGCAACGGTGTCAAGTAGCGGCTGGAGTTCAAGCTCAGGGACTGTGGGGCTGGGCGGTCCTGGTTCAAACCCCAGCTCTGCCTGTTCATTGCCACATGCTCCCAGACAGTTCTCGCCTCTGCCCCCTCGCCTGTACAGCGCAAGGACAGCCCCGGGACCTCCGTCTGGCCTGAGGGTTGTTCTGAGGGTTGATGCATGCCAAGTGCTTATTAGAGCTGGGCCCTGGGCATAGTCAGGTTGCCTTCTGCTGGAGAAAACATTTTACCAAGAGAGCTGACACAGAGCGAGTGTGTTGGATAAAGTTGGTGACTTGCAGAAATCTCGGCCTGGGAAGCACTGGCCCGGGCCACCCGCTCTGCCTGCTCCGGGAAGGCCTGCTGTTACCTGCCTCCCTGGTAAGCCCCCTGGCAGCAGTGTCGCCTTTAATCTCCGGGCTGGTAAACATGCGATCAGATTTCCCAGGCTTTGTCCTGTTACTTGGAGCAGTTCTCAAGCCATTCACCCTCCTCCCAACGGTCCTCTGCACCAGCCCGATTCCAAAAGCCCCAGATTCCTTCTGCCATGGACCCCTGCCTCAGTTTCCTCATCTGTGAAATGGGCAGGGATACCTACCTCTCACCCACGCGATGGGCACAATACTGTTCCGACCTCATAAGCGGGGATGAGAAACGGAGCTGCCGAGCTTGCCGTGCCTTGGCTGTCTCAAACACCCGCTGCGGGGTCCCAGATGATTGCACCGTGCGCCGTGCCCTCCGCCGCACACACTCACCCCTCAGCCTGTTCCTGAGCTGGGACCCTCACCCAGAAGGCCCTTCCCCTTCCTCGTCCGCTCAGCTTCCCCAGCACTGAGAACGTCCCACGGTGTGGGGAGCGGGGGCACGATCTGCCCCCTGGCAGGTGGGCTGGACAGAGGCCAGTCAGACCCCATTACCGAGCACAGGGGCTGGGCAGGGGCGCTCAGCGCCTGCACCCACAACACAGGTAACTTTGCCCCTTCGTGCGGTTATCCTGGTGACCTCACTTGTCATGTGCCTGGCAGATGCTCAGCCTCTCACGGCTGTGTTCACTGGTCTCAGCATCTGTGTGAGTCCTAAACGGGGAGGAAATCCTGCCTTCTGTGGGGTGGTTTCTGGCACTGTCTTTGCTCTTAGCACAGATGGAAAAATTCACCCCATCGCATCGTCTCTGCACACGGCTCCCTTGGCAGGGTGGCTGGTTCTCCTCACCCACCCATCCCCGCGGCCCCCACCTGTCACCGCGGCTTCCAGACCCCACATCTGACCCACTCCTCCCCTGCTCCTAGCCTCTTTCGGCACCTCACTGTCCTCGCCTCCTCCCCGCCACTCTCCCGCTGCCCCTACCACACCTGGGCCAGGCCCCATGACGTCCGATTCCCCACATATGCCTCGTGCTTTCCCAGCGGGGCCTCCAGCCCAGAGGCCTCCTGGGCCAGCCCTGTCCTGTCACCTGCTGAAATCTTACTCATACTTCAAGGCCTCGGGCTCACCACCTTCCTGGACAGAGCTAGGGGCCCTGGGTCAGCCAGGTCTGCCCCTGAATCATGGTTTCCACCTCTGATCTGCTGCCTGATCTTGGCTAAGTCACCTTTCTTCCTAGAGCCTCAGTTTCTCTAGCTGGAAATTAAGGATAACACAGTTTATTGAGCGGTTCTGATGCTCCAGGCACCCAGCCAAACATTTCACCAGCATGATTTCATTTTCTCTTTCTAGCTGCACCGTGACGTGGGTGACGACTGTCACTTAAGAGCAATGACTCTGTGTCAAGCCCTGGTCCAAGTATTTCATATCTATTCATTCATGTAATCTGCAAAACAAGGCCAGAGTCTCTCTCTATTTTACATAGGAGGAAATTGAGTCATGGGATGGTGAAGTGACTGGCCCAAGGTCACACCCCAACAAATGACAGAGTGGGGCAGTCTGGTTCCAGAGCAGATGTACTAACCACTTAGTGATGTGATATCTACATATACCCATTTCAAATAAGGAAACTGAGACCCAGAGAGGGAAATGATTTGCCCAAGACCAACAGCTAGGGCATAGCAGAACTGAGTCCCAGGCCAGATCATTCCAAAACCCACACCCACTGCCCTATTCTGTGCCTGGCACAAGGCCAGCCGGGTACCTAGTAGAGCCTCTGCAGGGAGGATTGAATGGGCCTGCCACAGACTAAGGGAAGATCGCTCTCCCTAGGAATCTGTGGGCTCCACTTTGGGACCCCTAAGCCTTTCTGCCTGGGGTGGAAATGAGTTGTGAGTGATGGTAACTCTCCTAACCTACATGTAGGCTCCTTAATGACAGAGACTTTACCTCATTCATCCATCCACCTACCCACCCATTCATCCTTCCACCCATCCGCACACAGCCCACTCATCCATCCATACCCACCCACCCATCCATCCATCTACACACCCAACCATCCATCCATCTACTCATCCAACCAACCACCAATCCATCCATCCACATATCCATCCATCCATCCATCCATCCACACATCCATCCATCATCCATCCATCCACACATCCATCCACCCAGCCATCACTCTACTTTCTATCCATCTGCCCCTCTACCCATGCACTCATCTACTCTCCCTTCCTTCCTTCTCTCTTACCTTCCTTCCCTCCTACCTTCCTTCTTACTTTCCTACCTTCCTTCAATCCTGCATCTATCTATCCATCCATCCATCCATCCCATCCAACTCTACATCTATCTAATCACTCAGCCAGCATCTCTTCCATGCTAGGCCCTGTGCTAGACTGTGTTGAAGACTTGGGTCAATTGTCCCCAATCTCTAATGTCTAGAACTTACTCCCCAGTAAGGGAGACCAACTTATAATTCAGTGGGACTTGATGTGACAAGTGCTACATAGCTGAGGCAGTGTGAAGGGCTATAATAGACCAGAGAAAGTGGAGGACTCCACCTAGGAGTCGAGGAAGGAGGTGCCCTTTGAAGGACATCTGTATTGGTCAGGGCTCTCCAAAGAAACAGAACCAATAGAAAGTACATATAAAAGAGATTTATTTTAAAGAATTGTCTCTTGTGATTATGGAAGCTGGAAAGTCCAAAATCTGCAGAGTGGGCCAATAGGCTGGAGACCCAGGAAGAGCTGACACTGCATTTCAAGTCTGAAAACATCTGTTCAGGGAGGTCAGTTTTTTGCTCTATTCAGGACTTCAACTGATTTAACAAGACCCACCCACCTTTGGGGGACAATCTACTTTACTCAAAATCCACCTTTTTCGATGTTAATCTCATCCCAAAACCCTCTCACAGAAACATCTAGAATAATTTTTGGCCATATACTGGGGCACTGTGGCCCAGCCAAGCTGACACATAAAATTAACCATGACGGCACCTTATGTGAGAAGAGGACCAGGGGTTCAGAGCTTTCTAGGCAGCGGAAACAATCCTTGCCTCGGTCCAGGGGTGGGATGTAGCTGTGGGACAGTGAGCAGTCTACCAAGGGTAGAGAATGTGGACAGGAAGGGGGGCGGCAAGAGCCGTGAGTGGGTGACTCTGTCCAATACACAGCAGGGAGCATTTGCTGACTTCTCACTTCTCAGACAGATTTGGGGGGAATGGGCTGGTTCACAGCTGACATTGCCCATGCCTTCCCCTTCCCCCACTTTGGGGGTCCTGCCAGGCCCAAGCCGGATGTGGTGGGCAGGGAAGAGGGCCTGGCAGGGCCAGCTGCTGCCTCCAGCTGCCCCTGGGTGAGGGACCTTATCCCAGCCATCAGGGAGGGGCAAGCCGGGCTGGCTTCCCTTGTGCTCCCCAGCCCCTCACTCTGATTCTTCTCGCCCCCACCCCCATGCTTCTGTTTGCCTTCTCTGTTCTCTGCACTTCTTTCTGTCTCTAGCCATAGCTGCTTCTCCCCCCGCCCCCCACAACACCTCTCTCTATTTTGTTCTCTTTCTCTGCCCATGTGGTACCGGCTCTCCATGTGGGTCACTCTCTCTCTCTCTCTTTTCATCTTGCAGATAAATGAGGCACACATCAATGGCTCTTTGCCACCCAGACATTCAAGCATCCCAAATACAAAGACCATCCAGCTGGAAACATCTCAGAAACCACCTTGTTCAACAGCCAGGATCACTGAGGCCTTTGAGTCTGTCTTTTTTTAAAGATTTTATTTATTTATTTAATTTGTCAGAGAGAGAAAGAGAGAGAGCGCGTGCACAAATAGGGGGAGTAGCAGGCAGAGGGAGAAGCAGGCTCCCCGTTGAGCACAGGGCCTGACGTGGGGCTTGATCCCAGGCCCTGGGATCATAACCCGAGCCGAAGGCAGACGCTTAACTACCTGAGCCACCCAGGCGTCCTGAGGCCTTTGAGTCTTGCCCAAGATGGCTCAGCAAGTAGAAGGGGCTAAGACGTGCCTTCCACCTTCACGGACTCCAAAGCAGGCCATCCGTGGAACTCCCAGTGTCTAGGACCCTGCTTTCTCCGTAGCTCCTACAACTGCTAAACCCTCAGAATAGCGGCAGAATCTTGAAGCGGCAGTTAAACCCCAGGCTCGCAGGAGGGGCCAGTGGCTGAGGGCTGAGGACTCTGCTTGGTGAAGAATGAGCTCCTTGGAAGTTTCAGAGCAATGGAACATCATGGGGCATCCAGGATGAGGTGGCTGGGGAGGCAGATGCCCCACGTGTGCCTCAGTTTCTCTGCCTGTCTCTGTCTCTGCCTCAGTGATGCCTCCAGCCCTCGAAGACTGGGGTCTGGTTTGGGGATTTCCCCCCTGGGTTCAGCCTCTTGTTTCTCTGACTGAGAAGATGCCAGTTCTGTTGCATTCACTCTGGGGAAAGAGCTTAAGAAGTTCTGACCAACCAATGCTGTGATCTTGCTAAGAAAGCCATCCAGAAGGCGGGAGGTCTAGACCCTCACCCACCATCGCTGGGGATCCCAGGCAAGTCCCTGACTTTCCCTGTGCCTTGGTTTCCCTACGTGGGAAATGATTTTACCCCAGAATCCTTTCAGCTCTGACATGATTCAAATGTGGGAAATTTTGGCAAAAATCTCAGCCCGGCTATTTAAGTGCGAAATGCCCCCGTTAGCAGTGGGGACAGGGAGGAAAGAAGAAGCAGCCTGAGCTCTTGGTGGCGAGACAGTGGGCCCAGAGGCCAGAACCCTTCCGAAGTGGCCTGCCTACTGGCACTAAGGGACACCAACTAATGGGATTCCTCACTTTTCTATTCTTGGCTAGATCAACCTCTCGTGGGCCCTCTCCAGGCCCCCAAATCTAACTCTTCTGCAGGCATTCTCCAGGCTCGGCTCAAATGCCTCTTCTTCCAGGAAGTATCCAGGCTCCTCAGTGAAAGGCTATCATCGTTTCTCCTTGTCCCTCCCTCCTTCCTCTCTCTCACTCTCTGGTTCTCTTGCTGGTTGCTTCTTTCTCATTCTCTCTCTCTCTCTGTCCCTCTCTCTCTCTCTCTCTCTCTCTCTCTCTCTCTCTCTCTCTTTGTTCCCAGGGCCTCTAGAGAAGCCATATTCTCCTCATTGGGGGGCCAGGCTCATTTCATACCTTCACATTAGCNCCCAGACCTCTCTGGCTTCCTGTCTTTAGTGCTCCCTCAGGCACTTACCCGCCAGACCAAACTCAGTACACAATCCCCCTGGCCCTTTCTTCTCTGGCTTTCAGCATTTGCCTTGAAGTCGTGAGTGCGCGCCCCCCAGCAAAGGGCTAGGACCCACTCGCCTGCTTCCCAGACCTCAGCGCCAGCCCCTCTACAAGCCCTGCCCCCCCCACCCCCCGACTCCATCGAATCCCACATCCGGGCTCCAACAGGGCACACGGCCTGAGAGCAGCAGTGCCAAGGTCAGACCCTGGCCGTCTGACCCCATTTCCCAGCTCCTGAACCATCCCGCCCTACCCCCATCTAGGGCGGGACCCTTGTTCGGCCAGAATCAACTCACAGCGGGTCTTTCCGAAGGCAGGGGAAGACGGAGGCCGACACAGAGAAACCGCTGGGGGTAGGGATGGGAGGGAGCAACGGGGCCCTTGGTGCTTGGCCACGCCCAGGTAAGATGTCCCAGCGGGGCCTGCCTGAGCCCTGAGCTGTCCCTGAGGGTGACCTGAATTGGCTCTTCCTGCGGGTTCATGGCTGTGTCAAGCCACTGCCTCGTGCCTGAGTGAAGACGTGCTTGAGGGAAGCAGCCGCCCCTGGCAGGATGGGCGGGGGCCTGTGCCAGCGCCGAGGGCCGACGGTCCCTGGTGGGTAGGCAGGCAGGGGCAGCGTGGAAACTCTGAGGGAAGCAGCTGCCTCTCCCCTGGGAAGGGGAGGGAGGAGGTGGGAAGGGAAGGGTGGAGGAGACAGGAGGAGGTGTGTGCGGGGTGGGGGGGGGTTTCCTCTGGCCCTTGTCCTTGGTGGGGACGTGCCTGCCTGCTTGGGGCATGAGCTGACTGACCGACCGTGTCCACAGCCACATCCCAAGGCCCGTCCAGCCCCAGCTCGGGGCTCTAGGATGCTCCCTCGCGGCCCTGGGTTGGCTGGCCTCCGTCGGGGAGTTGTTCTCTGCTCCGACCAGGGAGAGAAGACACAACTTACCTCCCTGCAGCCAAGTGAGGTCCCCGGCACCCCACAAAGCCCATTCCACAGAGGTGCAGAGGGGGGCAGCGTGGCCCAGGGTCACGTAGCCCACTCCCCGTCGGTGATTAGACCCCATCTGCCGCAGCTGCAGCCACGTCCTCTGCTCCACCCCGATTCCTCATTCTTCATCACCGTGGGATCCTCAGGCCCCCATTTAGCCCTTGGCCCTGGCAGGTGTCCAGCACGTGGTTGCCGAATGAATGAATGAATGAATGAATCTGAACAAAACCAGAAATCTCAGATGCTCTGGAACAGTAGTCAAACCCGCCTCTGAACAGGTACAATGGTTACCCCCAAATCACAGATGAGGAAACTGAGGCCTAGAGTCGAGTCTGACCCTCTTATTCAGTATCCCTGGCAGGAGGTGCCTTGTGGAGCCACAGTCTGCCCTGTGACTTGTGTGTGGTGTTTCCACGGAACCCATATGGTGGAGAGAGGTTGCCGATGGATTTGGGGCTGGGATGGTTGGTCCCCACTGGGCCACCTTCCCACTCAACACCATTTCAGGGTCCCTCTCTGGACCACCCCCGAGAGCTGAGACAGCCTGGGGGCTAGCCCAGCTGTGTGGTCTCTTCCCCTCTCTGCTCACAACACCAGAGGTAAAGGGGCTTGGGAGCCACACCGTTCAGTGCTCAATAGGGTTTTTTTGTTTTGTTTTGTTTTTTCTTTTGCCACTTAGAAGCTGGCTAATCCCAGGTGAGCTCTTCAACCATCTGTAGTACAGGAACCCAAATCACACCCACCTGGACCAGTGGAAGTAAAATCAGGAAGGAAAGTTTGAGCCGGAACCTTTCTGGGGAGTACTATACAGCCATGGAACAAGAATGAGTGGGAGTTATGCGTATCAACTCAGTGAACCTCAGAAACACACTTCAGAGGAAGAAAAGGCGAGTCCTAAGAGGAAGTGTGCCACGTTGAACTTACCCAGGGTATGATTGTGTTAAGATGTAACGTTTCTGCTCATTGTGTGCCCCATCTGTGCATTGTCCCAGCAGGTGATCAAGGTGGACGGGACACACACAGTGGCCCAGAAGGGGCAGATCTGACTTGAAGGGGAATTTTCACAGGTCTTGCCCTGGGGTTGCATCTGCCTTTGGGCAACTGACTTGACCTCACTGAACTCAGTTGCCTCATCTGCGAAATGGGGAACACCTCTGTATATGGTGCTAGGAGGGCTCAGGGCGGTAATGTCCACAAAGTGCTCCGCACATGCCTGGCTCACTCAGGTTCTCGTCCAGAGATAAAAGGCCTTAACCACTAGCATGGGGGGCGGAAGAGGGGAGAAGCTGCATGGGAGCTCTGGGGCTCAGGGCCCTAAGCTAGGGCAGCCCCCCCCACACACACACACTAGCACATTAGCAGTTCAGGGCCTCTGTGGCTCCCCCATGGCAGGAGGTCAGGCCCGGAGACACTTTGCTTCCCAGCAATCCCTGAAAATCCCTCCCCATGTAACTCACGGGCCTCACTAATCGGTCATATGGTTGAACTTGAGCTCAGAGGCTGAGCCACACAACTCAGTACCAACCTGCTCCCACTGTTGTGAAGCCCTAGGCTGGAGGTGGGGGGGTCTCCTCCCAGTGGGAAAGAGAAGCCAGCTCCAGCAGCCCAGAGCATTCCAGAGAGCCATGCTGAGGGCTGGTGCACCTCTGTCTGTCTGGGCTCCCAGCACCCACTTATAAGGCCTGGGACTGAGTTTGGCTCTGTGACCATGGCCAGTCCTTCCAGTTGTGAGCCTTGGTTTTCTCATCTGTCAGATGGGGATATGATAGTGCCCACTATAATCAGATGTCACATGGACATTGTTTGGCTGGGATGGAGGCAACTTTGCCATTACTATCAACCTCAAGGTCATCTCCAGACCCTGTCCCTGACCCAGGACCATAGTTTTAAGCATCACAAGGTCTGTTTCATCCACTGCTGAGTCCCAATAGCCAGCGCAGGCCATGACACACAATATAGTGTGTGATCAATTGCTTTGTGTTGAGCAAACATGGAGGGGTTAACTCAGGAGGTTCCTGTCATGGGCCTGAGCCCATAGCTGACCTAACCCTGGGTTGACACTGTCCCCCACTTTCTTCCTCCCCTGGCCATCAAAACCAACTCAAACGCCACCTCCTTCTGGCCCTCCCTGATTTCTTCCTGGCCAAGGAGCTTTCTCTCTCCTTCTAGGCCCTGTTGCCCTCCATCCCAGTGCTCCTGGCATGTCTGGCCACGTATTTGAGGCTCTGGGTGGTGTGTGATACCCTTGCTAGGGAGGCTCCCCCAGGGTTCAGTGACTTTGTTAGTCCCTCTGTGCCCCACAGGGCTTTGGAGCTCCCCTAAAGGACCTACTGAATGGATGGAGTTCTTTCTCTGCTTACCTGAGGCTGGGCCTGTTTACTTTCCCCTGGCACAGCCGAGTCAGGTGTCCCAGGATGGGACATGTGCCAGGATGACTAGCGTGTGGGCAAGTGACACCCAGGTCAGTGGTATTCTTCCCTGTTCACTGCCCGTGTGCCTCCAAATGGGGTCCAGTGATTCTCTTTCCCGGTAAGCACACCCTTGCTCAGTCCCCCCCAACTCATGCCAAATAGGGCTGACCTGTGCAACCGATAGGATATTGCAGAAACAATGGCGTGTGACTTCCGAGGTTAAGTCATATGGTATTACAGCTTCCGCCCTCCTCTGGGACCACTTCCTCTGAGAGAAGCCAGCCACCACGGAGGCAGCAGCCTGTGCAGAGGGGCCAAGGTCTCCTACCAAAGCCAGCACCGACTAGCCAGCCTTGCAAGTGAGCCACCTCGAAAGCTGAGCGTCCACCCCAGGCAAGCCTTCTGATGAGAAGCATCCAGCTAAGCCGCTCTGGGATTCCTGAGCCACAGAAGACATGAGATGTAACCAACCTTCATTGTTCTTTGGGGCGATTTGTTACACAGTGGTGGATAACAATGCAGACAGCCGAGGCCCCCACCACATTCCTTGGAGCAAGCAGAATATCAGCCGGGAGCTGCCCCTGGGTCGCTGGGGGAAAGCTTGCCAGGTGTGGGGGCCTGACCCTCACCCCCTGGGCCCAAGCCTTGGGGAGGAGGAAAGACCTCTCTGACCTAGGCTCCAGGCTGGGAACTTTCTGTCCTTTGGAGGCAGATCTGACTGTTCTCAACATGGTCACTCTGGGGCAATGTGAACGGTGGTCCCCAAAAGCAGAAGGTCCTCCCCGGCGATTCACGGTGCTCGCAGAGGAGGGTTGAGTGCGTGATTAATCAGAAGCTGCCGCAGGGACTGCTAGGAAACCAGATCAGGCTCTTGTTCTGTTTTTTGTTTTTGTTGCGGCATCAAACCCCAAAAGTCACAGCCTCTCTGAGTTCAGGCACACCCAGGTATGACTGGGACACTCTCTCCACCAGGTCCCAGGCCCGGCACACAGAGGTGAACCAGCTATGGTCTCTGCCTTCTCGAAGCTCAGCGCAGGCAGCTAACCTTGATCGAGCACCTCCACCTGTAGGCCCAGAGGCCTGCATGATTCTCTTCAGAACCTCCACCACTTGCCTGGACTGCTTCAAGAGCTCCCTCCCCGGCCCCCCAGATTCTGCCCTTGATCCCTTGCGGCCTGTTCTCCAGATGGACCTCAACGTGGTCTTGACAAACAGTAAATCCCATCGTGTCACTCCCCTGCTCAAAACTCTACTCTGACCCCCACCCTAAAAACCGAAACTCACTTTAACAGTAGAAAGATCTGGGGTCACCATCTGACCACTCCAAAATCACGAACAATGAGGCTACCCGAAATTTGGGCCTCCCAGTCGGATGCGTGACAAGGAGTACAGCCCCACCTGTGAAGTCTTGACTTGGCTTCTCCAAGGCGCTCGAGGTCACATAAAATCAGGGGGGAGAGGAACGGGCTAGCCACACCACACAAACCAGCAGCCAGCGCGATGACCCCAGACTCTTCCCGAAAGTCCATGTCTGGTTCACTACAGCCAATACATTCCAAACACCCCTCAACAGGACAGCGGAACGTGGGGTTCATTGACAGCAACACGGGGACTCTCTCTGACGTCACGTCGGTGACAGAAGCCTTACCCGAGAGAACAGGCTGTCGGGTTCCATCTACAGGAAGTTCTAAGACAGCTGGAACCAATCTGCCCTGAGGGCAGCTAGAACTGTTCTTGCCTCAGGTGGGGGCAGGGATGCCCTGGAAAGAGCCTGAGGGAACCTTTGGGGGAGCTGGAAATATTCTGTATCTTGATCTGGTGGAAATTATATATATGAAAATTCACCAAGCTGCAGACTCAAGACTTGTTCACTGTGGCGGTGATAAACCTCCATTTCATGAAGTAATCAAACGAATAAACTTTTTAAAAAGTCAGCGTCAGGGGAGGGGCGCCTGGGTGGCTCAATCTGTTAAGCGTCAGCCTTTGGCTCAGGTCCTGATCCCAGGGTCCTGGGATTGAGCCCCGTGTAGGGTTCCCTGCTCAGCGGGGAGCCTGTTTCTCCCTTTCCTTCTGCTCCTCCTCCCCCTGCTCGTGCTCTCTCTCTCAAATAAATAAATAAAATTCGAGGCGCCTGGGTGGCTCAGTCAGTTAAGCGTCTGTCCTTGGCTCAGGTCATGATCCCGGGGTCCTGAGATCAAGCCCCGCATCGTGCTCCCTGCTCAGTGGGAAGTATGTCTCTTCTTCTGCCCTCTGCTCCTCCCCTGCCACCATTCTCTCTATTTCTCTCTCACTTTCAAATAAATAACACTTTTAATAAACAAACTAACAAATAAAATGTTAAAAGAAAAAAAAGAAAAGAAGGCAAATATGCCAAAATATTCACAGTGGTCGAACTGGGATGGAATATATATGAATGCTTGTTCTATATTCTTTCAATTGTTCTATGTTTTAGGACATTTTTATAATAAAAACTGGGGGTACATGAGTAAAATCTAAAGTTCTGGAGATGAAATCTTGGCATTGCATCAACGTGGATGGAATTAGAGGGCATTATGCTAAACGAAGTAAGTCAGAAAAACAAATATGATTTCACTCACACGTGGAATGTAAGAAACGAAACAGAGGAACACGGGGAAGGGAAGGGAAAATAAAGTATGATAAAAACAGGGAGGGAGACAAACCGTAAGAGACTCTTCACTGCAGGGAACAAACTGAGGGTTGCTGGAGGGGAGGCAGGTGGGGGGATGGGGTGACTGGGGGATGGGCATGAAGGAGGGCACGTGATGGAATGAGCACTGGGTGTTATATGCAAGTGATGAATCACTAAATTCTACCCCTCAAACTAATCATACACTATATGTTAACTAACTAGAATTTAAATAAAAAATAAAAATAAAGAAAGCAGACGCAAGACAAAAATAAAAAATAAAATAAAGTTCTGTGAGGTTCTGTGTCATCCAAACCCTGCCACCCGATCTCACCTTCTGCACACTCCCCCTCTCCCTACAAGCACGCGTGTGCACCCCCCCCCCCACACACACACACCACAGCTTCCTCCCTTAGGACCGGAGCACACCAAGCTCCCTCCTGCCTGGGGTCATTGACCTGGCCAGTCCCTCTGCCTGGAACACCCTTTCCCTAGACTGCCACACAGCTGGCTCTTGTCACTCAGCTCTCCGCTCTGCTCCCAGGGACTCAGGAGCACAGCGCCGTCCCGGGAAACCACAACACTTTGTGACTTTCCACAGTGCCATCTCAGCGTGTCATTGACACCTTCCCTGGGGGACACGGACAGTGGACAGGCTATCCAGCACCTGGAGCTGGGAGAACGGGGCGACAGCTGCCTCCCTGAACAACGGGTGTCCCTTTCTTTTCTCCAGAAGGAAAACTTTCTCTTCAAGCCCCTAGCAACCTTTCTCCCATGTCTCCTTGGCCAGAACCTGGTTCCATGGCCACTCCAGGCCTGTCACAGGGAACGTGGAATGGGATGGCTGGGACTCCCTATTCCACTCAGTTCTGTCCCCTGGGGGGGCGGGGGGGGGGCGGGGGGAGCGTGTTATTCCACCCCCAGAAATCAGAGTTCTCTCAGCCAGGAGGAAGGCCGATGCCCATTGGGGAGACAATGCCAAGGAAGGTCCTTGCCTATTTCTGGAACTTGGAAATGAGGAGTCTCATTATCTGCGCCTTGTTTTAAGCCTTCCCACTGCCTTGGGAAGCAGCTGGTGGCCTCAAATCCCATTTCACAGGTGGGTAAATGCTGGATTAGAGAGGCAGGACATACCCAGCCCTAGCTGGTCCAACCCCAGATTCTCTCTAAGTGGAGAGGCTACAAGGGCAGCACGGACAAAATGTCGTGGAGCTCCAGGAAGGGAGAGGTTCCTTCACACCGGGAAGTACCGCAAGGCTTCAAGGAGAGTGTGGCACTCGGTGCTGTCCAGAGAGTGCTGGGGATTTCCACCGAGGCTGGACAAAGTGCCGTGAGGAGGGAAGCGAGCGAGCAAGGGCCAGGAGGGGTGGAATACACAATACACTTGGGCAGTGAGAATGGAGGGGAGCGATGCAAAGGGAGGCTGTGACCAGATATCGAGGCCACCTGGAGGGTCAGAAGAGGGCCTGTTCTTTGTTCTGCAGGCAAGTGGGAGCCACTGAAGGTTCTAGGGGGCAGGAGCATTGCAGAGTGAGCTGGGAAAGACCCAAAAGGCGAGGCCGGGAGACTGTGGAGGAGGCTGGTGCAGAGCTGTGGACCTGGAGAGAAGACCTGGAGGCAGCTTAGGGGGCTGGGGGTTTCTTGAGCCATTTCTTTGGGGAGAAAATCTGTCCTTCCTGGGTGACTGGGCCTTCCCTGTGAAATCACATCCCACCTGTTCACAGGGGGTTCCCTCTTTCCTCCTGCCTTTTGGGGTACTGCCATTTACTGCCTCTGTCAGAACACTTCCTCGGGAGTGACCTTGTGCTGAGAACCACACTTACTTACTTCACATCGCACCGAATTCCGCGGCCCCCTGGGAGGATGGCATTTTTGAAGGGCCTTGTCCACGGCAAACAGCTAGGGAAGGGTCTGGCCACAGTGTCCTGGAAATCAAGGGCCTGGGCCCCAGCCGCCCTGTGTCCTCCTGACCTGAAGCCTCACCTGTCAGGCCAACCTGGCTCAAGGGCTCCCGGGACCCCCAACGGCCTGCCTCAGACGACTCCATCTCATGTCCGGCCTGTTCCGAGCCACCCCTTATGTCCCCCATCCCTGGGGTATCCCCCAGACCCCCACATCCCTCTGATGGGGCCTCCACTGCGGGCCAACCAGGGGGAGCAGAGCCTCCGAGAGGCCAAGAGAACAGGCCCAACACCGAGCACCTCCAGCCACGCCAGGGGCACCGCCGAGATGTGGGCACTGTTTTGGTTTCCAGGAACCCTCCCACTCGGAAGGAGCACTGAGTCCTCCTGAGGGGCCCTGGGGAGGTCTGTCAAAGCAGAGGCTCTGCTTTGACTGTGGACCAAAGCGATTCTGGGCATCACTGGGATGGACACGGGGTGGCAGCTCAGCACAGCAGAGTAGACAACAGCCCAGGGGTTCCCAGGTTTCAAAAGCTTCCCAGCTGGCGTCTTCTGGGCTGTTCTCCGTGTGACAGAGGGAGGACTCGCTGCCCTCTCAAATGTGTCCGGATGTGGAGGCCTAAGGGGCCTTGATCCTGAGTCTGCTGCCTGATGTCCCCCCTTTAGAGATTTATTTATCTGACAGAGAGAGAGAGAGAGAGAGATCACAAGTAGGCAGAGAGGCAGGCAGAGGGAGAGGGGGAAGCAGGCTCCCTGCTGAGCAGAGAGCCGGATTCGGGGCTTGATCCCAGGACCCTGAGATCATGAACTGAGCTGAAGGCAAAGGCTTAACCCACTGAGCTACCCAGGCGCCCCTGACATCCCCCCTCTAGGACACGGGGCTTCCTCTGACTTTTATCTGCTGTCCCTTCTTGGACTGAGGGCTCCTGCCGCCTTGCAACCCTCCCCTTGAGGCTGGGGGGGGGGCACAGGTACAGAGAGGGCTAGCCCCCTGCGTCAAGGAGCTCAGGAGTAATCACACAAAACCCACGACAGCCAGATGGCTAAACCAGCTCTGCTCCCTACTTCAGGAGGACCCGTTAGCTCAGCCTGGGGAACAAGAGGGGAGCCCCACAGAAGGACTGTTTACACAGACACACAGTGGGAAAATCCAAAGGGAAAAGCCTCCTTGCCTATGGCCAGTCAGAAGAATTTTGGGGAGGCGGCTGGGAGCCCAGCTGGAACGAAAGCATTTTGAGCCTCTGAAGGCTGGTCTGAGGGGCTTGATCTCTTGGAAGACAATAGGGAGCCATGAAAGATTCTTTAGCAAGAGTGACATGTGAGTTGGCTTTTCCCCAGGGACTCAAGTGGTGGCAGAGCTGGTGAGGAGGGTTCTGTCAGGGGTGGGGCAGAGGGTCAGAGCCCAAGTCAGGGACAGGGCTCCCCCTTTTAGGTGAGAGTCTCCTCGAGGTCCCTGGGCCTAGGATCAGCGATCGACTGACCAGGTGAGGCATTTGAGCCCCAGCGAAGAGCAGGAAGAGGCCAGGAGAGAGGAGTTTCTGGGTGACCCAAGAGAGCAGGACTCAGCTCTTTTCTGTACAGATGGGGTGACTGAGGCCCAAAGAGGACGGGGTCCACACACAAGCTGTGGCCGTGCTGGGCCCCAACCCAAGGCTCGGGGGCTCCTTATCCTGGGTTGTGTCTACCTGGAGAGACACCCTCTTCCCTGCCTGCTTTGGAGTCAAGCTGCCAGGATTAGGATTCCAAGCCTGCTTCTGCTCCCCAGGTTCTGTCACAAGTGGGGAGATGACTCCATTTCTCCGTTGGCAAAGCGAGGATGAGCACAGCCTCATTGGGCTGCCGTGAGGATTCAATGAATTGATGGGGTACAAGAGCAAAGGGTAGGGGCTGGCACACAGCAAGGGCTCGGGGACATTCCTGCCACCGTCATCCCTTCTTTTCCCCTCCCCTTCTCTTCTTTCCTGCCCTCACTCCCACATGCAACCCTTTCCCCCATTTTGTTTTTCCCTTCCGTAAAAACCGGGCATCCACCTGGTCAGGTGTGTTTTATGAAAACAGAAAAGATGAAACTCACAGCTCCACGAGAGATCTGCCAGCAGAGGGGAGCCTCTCACACCCACACTGCTGTCCACCGAGGTCCCCCTCCATGGGATCCTGCTGCTCTTTCTCACCGCAGAGCCAGGCGCGTCGGCAGGTAGGCGAGCTCCATGGTCCGGGTGAAGATGCCAAAGCCCAGAGAAGTGAGGTTGCTTGCCCAAGGTCACACAGCTCCCAAGTCTGAGCGCTGGGGGTGTCCTACTCAGAGCCTCTGTGCTGGGCCCAGTGTTGTGCTGCGGGGAGGGGCCAGCCCCTGGGCCATTTTACCAAGGAGATTTCACTCACTCCTTTGTTCTTTTATTCATTCAGCCACCGTCTGTGTCCCCTTGTGGATCTCACATTTCTTAAGATGCAGACTGTTGTGTTTACTCCTGTATCCCCCAGTTCCTAGGAGCAGAGACGTGCCCTGAGATGGAAGTGGAAACAATGCAGAACATCTGTGAACAAAATACACCTACATTCCATGCCTTCAGTTCATCTGGCTTTCCCCTTGAGCCATTGCCTTCAGATGTCCTTCCCTCGTCCTCCATAGAATCCCATCTTGCCAGCGTCGAGGACAGCCATCTGCATGTGGACACATTCAGTTGTCACCTGCCAGTCCCCTTTCACTGAGCTTCCTTGGACCCCACTAAGCCCTCTTCCTTCATGGTATTAGTTAGCTTCATCTGTATAACAAACATCCCAAAACTAAGGGGCTTAAAACAATCATGACATATCTGGCTCAGAGTTCTATGGGTTGGAGATTTGGACTTCGTTCATCGAGAGTTTCTTCTGCTGGGTTGGCAGGGCTCCCTCATGAGTCGTCACGGTGTCTCGTCCCCTGGTGGGTCACCCTGACTTTTGCACGTGACAACAAAAACAAAAGCTGCAAGCCTCTTGAGGCCCAGGCTTACAACTCACACAGGGTCACTTCTACCATATTCGATTAGTCCAAGCAAGTCCTTGGGCCGGCCTCAATTCAAGGGCGGCAAGAACAGACCTCACCTCTCATGGGCCATTTCCCAAACTGCCGCATGGACAACCTTTGTTTTAGGAAGGAGGCTGGCGGGAGCCAAGGGGCTGGCTAGACTGCAGGTCCAGCGCCCCTCCCACCAAGCCAAGCTTGTGGGCCTCAGAGCTCAGAGAGGCAGGCCTCACCAAAGAGGCTGCTCTGAGGGGTCCCAGGCAGGCCGGTGACAAGCAGGGGCTTGACTCAAGAGGAGGATTAAGGACACTAAATCCATCCCTCGGGCTTGAAGCCTGGCCAAAGCAGCAGGGCACTGTTCCAAGGGCAGGCCTCTGAGGGAGACAAGCCCGGGTGCCCCCCGCACCCTTGACCAGGCTGCCCGGCTCTAGCTTCTCCAGCCTGTCCTGCTGGGGCACTGGGCACACGCAGGCCCTGTGCTGGGCCCGGGGCTCTGATGAGTGACCACAGTCCTTGCCCACACTGTCAGGACACACAGGTAGCACACACTCACACCCTCAATAATGCTTTCCCTGTGGCTGTCATAGGGCTGGGGCTCCTGAGCCCGCCTGGGCAGAAAGCCATCCTTCCCATGTGCCAGGGAGGTGTGAGACCGTGGGCAGTTTCCTCCTCTGTAAAATGGGATTGAAGAGTATTCTTTCCTCAAGGGACGTAGATGGGGAGTAGAGAAGGCAAGCATGTAAAGGACTTCTGTCTGGGCTGGATAGATGTGACATTGTCTAGAGAGGGCACCAGTCCTCCGTTATGGTCTCAGGTCTGTGGTCTCTAGTCCTGGAGTCCAAATGTGATGGGGATTACAAGAACAACGCAGAGCCTAATCCATATAGTACGTATCAGCCCAGAGGGACTGGAGCAGCACTCTAGCCAATCCAGTTGCGATTTCTACAGGGAAGCCTGTGCCTATCAGTGGTATATGGGCAAAATAAAGTTTCCAGGTAGCTTTGCGGAGTCTCCAGTTTTGCCACCAAATTCGTTTTCAGATTTTTGTGTTTCAAAAAATTGCTAACGATGGGAATTATGGATTATTTGGATCATTATAATTATTAGTTTTGATTCTCAACCACGGCTGCATATTACAATGAGCTGGTTAAAATGCAGGTTCTTGGCCTCACGCCAGATCAAAGGAATCAGAAGCACAGGAGGTAGGCCCCAGGGAATGGGCATATATATATTTTTTCTTTTCTTTTTTTTTTTAAGTAATCTCTATACCCAGTGTGAGGCTCAAACTCACAATCCTATGATCATGAGTTGCATGTGCCAACAACTGAGCCAACCAGGCGCCCCAGAATGGGTATTTTTTTTTTTAAGATTTATTTATTTATCTTGTGGGGGGAGGGGTAGAGGGAGAAGGAGAAAGAATTTTAAGCAGACTCTGCGCTGAGCTCAGAGCCCAAGGCGGGGCTTAATCTCACAACCCTGAGCTGAAACCAAGAGTTAGACACTAAGCCGCCATTCAGGTGTCCCCGGAATGGGTATTTTTTTTTAAAGTTGCCAAGATGAGTCTGATGCAGAGCCAGGGATGAACCGAATCCTAGAGATTATAGAACGGCGTGGAGGGGGGAGGGGGGCTTCACTGGTTTAGGAAGATCCAGGAAGACTTCCCTGGGGGTGGGACCAAGCTTGAGCAGAGCAGACAGACGAAGGGGTGGAAGAACATTCCCAGCAGAGCGACTAGAGTGTATAGACCCCCCACCCCACCCCGGGGCAGGCAGACTCAGCAGCCAATTATAGATATGGGAACTACAAGGTGCTTAAAGCGCCTGGAGCCTGTGGGGGAAGGCCCCCGAGGCTGAGCTGTCTCCTCCTCTTCCTCTCTGGTGGGTTCCGAGGGGAGCTTCAAGACCAGGGTCTTTCCTGAGGGTCAAATCTGAGCATATGGGCGCTCTATTCCCAGAGGAAAGCGTGCAGCAGCTGCTCCTCCCTTCCCAACCCAGGGAGGGGGCAAAGTTAAAATCAGCGTGTGCACGGAGCTGCTCAGACCCACCGACACAGTGGTTTTCAAATGTTTTTATTTCGTAAGTTATTTTGGTGTCTTTTGTCAAACAAAATATTTTTCCACTGTCCCAATAATGGGTGGAGCAAAGTGCTGGTAATACTGGGGGATCTGGAGTCCTGCCCTCCCCCAAGTCCCTCCACGTTCCTTTGGGACTCTGTGGGACCCAGCTCAAAACTCCAGGGAATCAAGGCTCAGAGAGGGGGACAGCGGGATGGCCCAGGGAGTTCCTGACTCCCTTTCCCGTGCTCTGCTGGCCTGGGTGGAGTTCCCCCAAACCTTTGTCCCTTAGATCTCCCTGTACAAGTGTTTCTTTCTTTCTTTTTTTTTTTTTAAGATTTTATTTATTTATTTGACACACAGAGAGAGATTACAAGTAGGCAGAGAGGCAGGCAGAGAGAGGAGGAAGCAGGCTCCCTGCTGAGCAGAGAGCCCGATGCGGGCCTCGATCCCAGCACGCTGGGATCATGACCTGAGCCGAAAGCAGAGGCTTTAACCCACTGAGCCACCCAGGCGCCCACCTGTACAAGTGTTTCTTTGGCCACAACTCACCTGTTAGGTATGGATTGAACTGTGTCTGCTCCCCCCCTCCAAAGCGATACATTGAAGTCCCAACTCCCAGTACCTGTGAATGTGACTTTATTTGGAAATAGGGTCTGTACAGATGTAATCAAGTCAAGATGAGGTCATTAGGGTGGCCCTAATCCAGTATGACTGGTATTTTTAAAAGAAGAGGGAATTTAGGTTTTCGGCAGCTGGTCCCTGAGGATGTGGGGTCCTGCAGAGTGAAGACTTAAATCCCAAGGTCATGGCAAAACATAGTGAAGTTCACTGCCAGGATTGTGATGGTACAGGAGGGAAATGTGGAAGGTGTATCCAGGACTCTAAACAGAATCATCACCATGGATGGGCTCACTGAGGACATTATGGTGCTATATGAAAAGGCTAGCTGTCGCCGACAGAGGGAAAACTATGAAAGCTGCCGGTGGACCTACAACACAGACATGGCTCACAAGACCAACTTGATGGCAGAGAATTGGGCAGATCTGTGGCAAGGCTGCTGAGACCTGTGGACAGTAGGCCCAGTATGAAAATCCCTATCCAGCTGTCTCCTTTTCTCCAGCCCCATTTTCTCTTACCTTCTTATAATAAACCAAGCACGGATATGCAAGAAGGCCTGCATACATATAAGCAACCACATAGCTAGCCATGGACCCTCTTTTATTAAGCGAAAGAGAAACTGAGTCACAAAGTAGTCTAGGAGCAGAAGGGTGGTTGCCTGGGGCTGGTTGAGAGTGGGGAAGGGGGAATTATTGTTTAATTGGTACAGAGTTCCAGTGGTGGAAGAGAGAGAGAAAGAATCCTAAGTAGATCCCAAGTGCAGAATTAGCACAGAGGCCTGATGTGGGGCTCAATCTCACGACCCTGAGATCATGACCTGAGCCAAAATCAAGAATCAGATGCTTAACCGACTGCACCACCCAGGTGCTCCAACTACAATAAATTTTTTTAAGTTAAAAAAAAGAAGAAGAAGACAAGGGAATTTAGGACACAGGGTGATGGCCATGGGAAATCAGGGACACATAGGGAGAAGGCTTTGTGACAGCAGATAGAGATTGGAGTAATGCAGATGCAAACCCATGATTGGTGAAAACCACCAGAACCTAGGAATGGGCAGGGAAGGATACTATCTACCCACAGTCTCAGAGGGAGCAGGACCCTGCTGACACCTTTATCTCGGACCTCTGGCCTCCAGAACTGTGACAGAGCAGGTTTCTGCTGTTTTAAGCCAGCAGTGCATGGTACTTTGTGAAGGCAGCCCTAGGAAACTGAGACGCCCCCTAAGTCATTGCTCGTTTAATTTCTTTCCCTTCGAAAGGACTCATTTTTAAACAATATGCATACATTTTGCTCAAAAGTAAATCTCCCATCACTGCTATAAATGGAAGACCACCATCCTTTCCATAAATAGAAGGCGCCTTAAAAATAAAGACCATAAAAACCAGGCAATGGTGGCTCTGATCTGGGGATGCCTTTGCAGAAAAAGGACATGATCAAGTGGCGAGGGGTGTTGAAGACACACAGGTACGTACCTAGCTGAGACTTCTTGATTTATCAGAGAGAGAAAAAGGGGTACTGGAAAGAGGAAACCTGCTTATTACCTGAAAATGTTGCATTCTGAGATGTCTCTAAGGATTAGGACTTCTGCCATCTTCCCTTTATGTTTGAAGCGATGGAGCCCAGAAAAGTCCAGTGACTTGCCTAAGGTCACACAGCATCGGTGGCCAAGTCTGGATTTGAGCTGCACCCCTATCTGCTTTTCCAGGAAAAGACTTCTCGTTCCCATCCAGCAACCCCAGGTGGTGCCCGGGTGGCCAGGAGCTGACTACGGGATCAGAGTGGGGGCAGGAACCTCTGAAGGCCAAGCACATAGACACAGCCTGTGTGTTCTAATCCCATAGAAGTTATAGCCAAGTGAAGGCTATGCTTCGAGCAACTGGACCAGGGTGAACACTGGCTTGCACCAAGGGTTATAACCCAAGCGATAATTATAAATAAGCTTTTTCTCTTCTTGCTCCCTTGGATCACCTATACTGAAAATCAGGGTCCATGCTGGTAGCTGTCCCACATCCTATCACATATGGTCACATGCTAAGCAACTGAGGTCATGGGGCACATCTCCCAAGCCAGGTAACTCCTTCACCGTTGTTCTAACCCTGAGGTCATTTTCTTCCTCCTCCCTTTGCTTCTCCCTCTTCTCTTAACTAACTTCCATTGCCTGCTCGGGCCTATGAGAAGGAGCAGGGCTCAAAGCTTAGAGTCTGATATGTTCAAATTCGAATCCCAGCTCTACTGTGTGGCCTGGAGTCAGTGGCTCATCATCTCAGAGCACGTTTCCTCATCTGTGAAATGGGTTCCCTCCTCCCACGTTACCGCGAAGGGTCAACAAGATCGCGCTTGTGAGCCTAGGAGCTTAGAAAATGCTCATTCCCTCCCCCTGCCAGACTGCTAGAGATGAAAGAGGTCTTCTGGGCACTGCTGTGTGTCCTGGGACCAGTCGTTCACCCTTTCTGAGCCTCCAGTTCCCTGGGGAAGTGGCTTCAGAGGGTGCCTAGGGCCACTCAGAGCTGAGGGATTCTGGGATTCCAGGAGTGGAGCTGGGGCGGCCTGTGAGCTGGGGCCCACCCTGCCTGGCTCAGATGACCAGTCCTGAGGGCCCAATCAGGCCAGCCTTGGATCAGGCCACAAGTGGGAACAAAACAGTCAGGGAGCTCGCCTCTCTGGCTTTGTTTATTGTCTGGGAGCTGGGAATATTTTGAATTGTTGTGTTTGGGGGGGAGGGAAAAATAACCAAATATAAGAAGGCAGCCAGTGAGAGGCCCGGGCAGGAATGCAAAGGAATTAGGCCTGCCTGGGTATGTCTGGGAGATGGCGATGCCCCCAGAGGCCCCCACACCCCTAGGTCAAGGATTCTCGTCTCTGATGAACCATTCACAGTGCCTGGAGAACTTCATTTTTTAAAAAGCCTCATGCCAGTTACATTAGGGTTTCTAAGGGTGGGACTCAGACAGCGGAGTTTTGTAAGCTTTCTGGGTGACCATAACTGGCAGCCCAAGTTTGCGAGCAAGTGCTGCCCACAGCAGCACATCAGAAGCCCCCGAAGGGCTTGTGAAACATGATTGCTGGGCCTCCAGCCTGGAATTCCTGAATCAGGACATCGGGGCCTGGCCTAGGACTCTGCATTTCTCACCAGATCCCAGGTGCTGCTGCTGCTGCTGCTGGCCTCCAGGCCCCACTTTGAGAACCTCTCTTCCGCACGCTTAGGGCTCAAGATGTTGTCCATGGACCAGGAGCATCTGCCTGGAGCTAGTCAGACATTCAGTATCTTGGGCCCCACTCCAGTACATGCAGTGGAATCAGTCGGCATGTGAACAACAGCCCTAGGTGACTCCAAGCGCTTTGCAGCTGGAGAAGGGCCAGGCTAGGTCATCTTCGCTAATCTTTCCCACTACAGATGGGAGACCGAGGCACCCGAAAGTGAAGGCCCCTAGGGGGCTGTAGAACCATTAAGGATGCCCGAGGGCTTGGATCCAGGTCTCTCCAGGGCAGAAGCGGGGAGGGGAGGGAGTTCCTGCGGGTGGAGTTGAATTCAGTTTTGCAGACTGGCTCCTTTCCCCCTAGCTACGCGGATGGTTAGTTTTGTGGTGTGTGTGTGTAGGAGGGGGTGATCCTTTCGTGGACGTGCCCAGCAACTGTAGGTAGCTACAGCACCATTCGTTCATCCAGCGACATTTCTTGGGCACCTGCCGCGGCCAGGCTTCGCTCTGGGCCCTGGGAATATGGCGCCAGACCTGGCGGATGGCCCTGCCCGTGGAAAGTGGGCAGCCTCGATGTGGAAACAGATCTAAACAGGCCAACATAGAAATGATCAAGGTCCATTCGCAACTTAGGATGGAAGTAAAACCAGGCCACGGCACCGTGCGGGGAGGAAGGGCAGGTGGCTGTATGAGTGGTCAGGGAAGGTCTTGAGGGAAGAGACACCGATGCTGAGGCCTGAAGAATGGGAAGGAGGCAGCCCTGGGAAGGGCTGAGGGAAAAGTATTCTGGCTGGGGGGGGGCGAGGGGGTGCAGCCAAAGCCAAGGCCCAGCAGCAGGAGGCGTTTAGGCTTTACGGAAAGCCGGAAAGCCGGGGAAACCAGTGTGGCAGGAGCAGGAGGAAGGAGAGGGGTGTGGGGCGAGGGGAGGGGGCAGGTCTCAGAGGCCATGAGGGGCGTGGGCTTGGTGTCAGCGTGGTGGGGGCCTGGAGTGGTTTGAAGCAGGAAGGAGAAGGGAGCGAGTCTGAGGATCTTTCTTCTGATTTTTTACTGAGGTGTACACTGCATTGAGTGGAAGGCACCTGAAGAAAAGACACAGCTCCCGGGGTGCGCTTACACAGCAGGGCTCACGATGAAGCCCCTTGTCAGCCCTCAGGAGGGTGTCAGGGGTCCTTCGGCCAGCCCCTCCCCTGCCCCCAGTGCCCTTGCCCCAGACCAGAGCCGCACTTGGCCTGATTGAGCCACCCACAGGGTCTGTGGCATTCTCCCACCAGGCCTGGTGTTTCGGAGATCCCCCTATGGTTCTACACAGGTCAGGAGCCCTTCATCTGTGTGTCTGTTTTTCCATTCTCCTGTGGGTGTTACGCAACCAGGACTGTTTCCTTTTTTTTTTTTTTTNTCTTTTTTCTTTCTTTTTTTTTTTGGCTATTATGAATAGCGCTGCCAATCACATTCTTCACCCAAGTCTTGGTGTGGACGTATGTTTTCATCTCTCTTCGGGCAATGCCTAGGCATAGAATTGGCAGCTGTAGGCGCAGTGGATGTTTAAGCGTATAAGAAATCGCTGAACTATTTCCCCTGGTGGTGGCTGGGCTGGTCCATTCTCCGACCAGCCATGGAGGAGAGACCCAGGATCCCCCCGGCTGCTGCATGGAGATGGGCCTGGGGCGGGGGGGG